>VZTV01117639.1:6060-18231 GCA_013400875.1 Anhinga rufa | reverse complement strand
ATAACTTGTTTTGGTATAAAAATATTAAATATTCTTCCACCAGCCTTCTCCTCTGTCCAAAACTCACTTGGGGTGCTGTGAGGCTTTGTTATGGGAATACTGGTAAACTTGCATGTCTGATTAATCTGCATCCTCTCTTGCTCTTGGCATAGTGTATGGATGCACGTTTTCTTAACTGAAGGATTGGTTTGCAGTGGTGGGTTGTTATATACTTTGATATAGAGAAATAAAAACTGTGCCCTAATGTTTAATGAAACCATAATGAAATCCTGGTTATATGCGTTGTTTTAAATATACTTAGATTGTTTTAAATATACTTAGATGCTTATATAATGGGCAACAAGAGCCAGAGACCAACTGGACATCTACTGGACATGGGAACAGCAATTAAAAATGTCAGGTTTGGACAGTGCTAGCCAATTGGGATGCTAAGCTGAGTTGCGTAGGCAGAACTCAACTCTGCGCCTGTATGTATGATTTGACACTTAAATGCCTCTCCTGAGGTATGAATAAAGAGTGTTTTTAAAGTTAGGGAGCCTTGTACGCATACTGTCTTTGATCCTGGCGTTTCTGCATGTGGAAACAAAACCATAGATGGGTAATCCAAACAAAATCTCTAATCCATATATTTTATTTTAGAAGTAAATGAAATGCTTTCTATGTGAAAACAACTGTTTTAAGATGATCAACATCCTTAGCTGTTTTTCTAGCATGGGTCATGCTAGAATGGTTTTCTGTGGCTCAAAATTGTTGACAAGCAATGTTTTCTGACAACAACAAATCTGGTATTACAGGATACTCATTAATATTACTTATGTGAGTCATAGGAAATTATAACACAGTGATAGTTTGAAGTGTTGGCTCTCTGTCCAGTGTGCCAAACAATGACTAGCAGAGGGTCTTTTGTTTGTTTTCTAGTCTCCCACTGACTAATCTAATAATTTGTCTAGGGTTTTTTTTCTGTCATATTCCTTGTCATCAGTCCTGTGTGTGCTGTGACTAAACTAGTTTGCATAAAGCTCAGCGTCTTTTATTCTTTTGGGTAGAAATTTTAATGGGCTCTGTGACATGGCAGTTATTCTGATTTGAGAAGCCTGGTCAGAATAGATTAGTTTCTGTGTGAATAGGGAATTATAAAGACTGATTTTAGAAATGTTTACCAACTGGAATCTGAAAGCATATACAGTTTGCTGGAGAGAATTATTTTAAACTTGGGGAAGGGGAGGATGACTTTGAAGATTATGTGTTTGTTCTTTGTTGTACTTTTCCAGCTCCCTTTTCTCTTTGTTTGTAAGTTTGACTAACACAGAGAAACCATCTGCTAGTGTTGGAGGTGGTGCTGTCAGGCAAAGAGTCTAGACTTCTCTTTCGAATCCCTGGCTAGCAGACTCGTTCAGATAACATCAGTTTCTCCCAGTTCAACAGAGCTCACACAGCGATGTCCTTGGCATCCGATCACAGGGAAGAACTAACAGGCAGATTCTGCTCACGCCGTGCCTGCCTTACAGCGCTGTTTTGCTGGTTCGGTAGTAGCAAACGCTTCCCAAGGCATATGAAATATAGCAAGGAAAAAGATTTGTCTTGCTGGGATGCCTGCATCCAAAGTGAATTGTAACTCCATGATGGCACTAAAGAAAAATTGGATTGTGACTTCTGGTGAATGTTTCCAACGGTGTCAGCCTCTGAGAAACAAGCTGCAAGGAGAGGTAAATGAGAGAAAAATGTATGGGGAGAAAATGAAGTTCCCTCCGCCCATGCCAGTGCTCAGTGGGGGCACCGTATGTACACCTGGGGCAACGGGACTTGGCAACTTGATCCACAGTTGTGATTTTTGAATTCCAACCCACTGGCCTCATATTTCTTCTGCCTTGTTTCCTATTGTCAGCACTGGCAGTCCTCCAGTTTGATTTTACCACTAATTGTGTTGCACGTTACCGAATTGAAATGAATCAAATCAAAATGCTTTTCCTGGAGCATTAGATAAAGCAGGCGAGGGTTCTGGGTAATGAGCAGATGCTGCTAATGCAGGGACAGTAGAGGCCTTGCCAGGACTCCATCTGCTCCATGCTTGCCTGACTTTGGCTGTGAGCCACAGCTTTTGGGAAACAGCAGTCTACTTTAGCCATCACCCTCCCCCCTGCCCTCTGGAGTCTCGTAGTTTGACTTGAAAACAATGTGCTGCAACAAGACAACATACTTTTTTTCTTTTTTTTTTTTTTTAAATGCTGTGCTTCAGGCTCACGTAGGCATGGTGGGGAGATGCCACACTGCCCCTGTTCACGGTAGTGATTTGAGACCCGTTGGGAGGAGTTAGTGGTACTTCACAAGTTGCAAAGTAGCAACATGGAGAAAAGGAAGGTGGTTTCTGCAGGGATCAGAAGTGCTCTTGCTTGTTGGCAGGCTCCGGGAAGGGAATTTTGGCAGCACTACTTTCTAGGACTGGAAATCTGCTGTCTTGTCCACTCTGATGCCCTTAAAGCTGCTTGTGGGTGTTGTCCCTTCTGTCCCCTCTTTGCAAAGACAGAAACGGAGTAATGCGTTTGGAGTCTTCCCCTAAGTGCCAGGACATGCTGTAAGATAGCAAGAGCTGGGAAACAGGCTGGCTAGAATAAAGGAAAAACTTTTTGATGAAAACCACATGTAGCATGTGGTAGTATACTTATCCCCATCAGATACATACAGGTGACTGTGGATGCAAAACTCTTGGTTTGGGTAAACGGTGTGTGGTTTCACATCACGGTCAGGGAAGTCTGCCTCTTGAGTCCCCAAACCAGGAGCAAAATATACTTTCTCATCTGTGTCTTTTCTGAGGGGACTGCACAGGGATGGTGTGACTTAGAGATCTCTCTTAAGAAGAGTGGTGGAGCTAAAACCTGACACCGTTTGGTGGAAACTGATGTGGTAATGGTAATGTAAAGGCACGACTCTCAGGACCGAGGTCTGGTCTCTCGCTGTTTAGCACGGTAAGTAGCTTGCTGTACCTGCTGAAAGTTGAGAAACATCATTGCTGCGAAAATAAAATGTAAAATTTTACTTGTTAAACAGCAAGCATCAGTAGGTGCTGTGTTGGTGGTTCCTCTGACTAAAGTGTTTTTGGGAGAAACTCAGAATTCAAGATAAGGAGCACTGAGACATCAGACGGGTGGTCATTTCCACCTGTGTGTTTTGTTAACTGTACTTCATAGAAGTACGATGTTATCTGAAAATTATAAGGAAATAATGTTCCCAGCTTAGAGGAAAAAAATTACATCTAAGAAGTGTTCTCAAAAGATGAACAAGAATTTTATTTTGTTTAAATCAAGATGGGAAGCAGCCAGACTGCGACCCGCAAACAAGAAAAACGTCACGTAGGTGATGTGAATTAAACAGCTTCTGGCCTTTCCACACAGCTGTGTTTAGAAGCTGAAGTGAACGAGCTGGAGACCACGAGCATGTCCAGGTTCCCTGCTCTAGCATATACAAAATTCTGTCTTTGCTTTTATTTTTTGTAGATAATGCACATGTAGATTGCTCTACATCTTTTCTAAAGCTGACAGCAACTGCTAGCCATATCATCTTAATGTGGAAGAGCTGATGTAATGGGTCATTAGGATCTGAGCGTAGGATCTTGTGTACCGAAGCACAGCCCTCCTTCCACTTAGCCCGAGGGTTTGCTGTTAGCAGGTAGCGCTGGCAGGCAGCTGTCCTCTGCCGCCGCTAGCTCTTAGAAGGAGCTGTGACAGGCTGTATTACGCTGGCAAACACAGCCAGTGTAATCTTTACAAATGTGATTTAACATTTTTTGCCTCTGCTGCCCTTCCCTGTTACATGATTAGAGTATTTTATATGAAAACAGATAATGGGTTTTTGTAGCAAAAGTATTGCCTTTTACACCAGAGACACCTATGTGAAAACAGATGTAAAACCAGCTGCTTTTGCAGGATGTCTTTTGTGGTTCCAGCTGCAAAGGGGGGAATATACTAGAGACAGGCACTGTTAATGGAGAACAGCTTCCAGCCGTTCACCTCTGATATGGCAAGAGATGTGTAAGACTGGCTGATGCTTACTAAAATTGGAGTACAGTCAGGATCAGCAGTACACTGTGCAAGGCACAATAGACGCCTAGGTAAATGTTTTACCAAGTACCTTCCAATCTAGAGTGAATTGCAATAAATGGACCTTTCATCAAGCCACATTTTAGCAATAGAAGTTACAAACCTAAATTCTTTGTACAATCTGGGCCAAAGTGATAAGATGACTGGTACAGTGATTGTAATGTCAAGTGTCAGCAATTATACCATCTTCATCAGCTTCTTGCGCTTAACTCATTTCCTTGAGCCAAGATCAAATATAAGCAAGCTGTAAAATTGAAATCGGTTTGAGGAGTTATTGTTAGAGTTCACTTGGAGTAATCACAATTGTGATTCTAGCATGCTGTGAAAGTATTGCTTATAATTTTGACTTAATGACTTACTAACACTTTTGAGATTACAGTATTAAAAAAAAAATTAAATACTGTATGCTTGCAACCTTAACTTCACCTTAGTAAAGATACTGCCTTAGAAATGAAGTACTGGTCACTGCTGGAGGCAAGGAGATAGACTATGTAAAGCAGTGATCTCATCTGCACTGGTAAATCTTATGCCTAATTTTTTTTATGTTGCCATACTAATAACTTTAACTGTAATGGTGGCTTTTTTTTTTCCTCCTACACAAACATGATTGACTGTTGCAAAGGCTTGCACTCTAATAAATACATTTTGCTGTTTCTGCAGTGAAATACAGAATGCAGAATATTCCGAGTAGCACTTTAGACCTAGTAATAGTTTTGCCTATTGGTAAATACAGAGGAGTGTTTGCTTTTTCTGTGTAAAACTTGATAATGTTTTCCAGCTGTTACGCATGAATGCGTACACCTGTTTTGACAATAGTGCGTTTCCACAGAAGGTCTTTGCACGCAGTGACTGAAGCTTCTGACTGGTGGCAGGTAATAGATGGTGGAGAACGTACATACAGAATCGTACACCCTTTTGGAGAAGGGGAGAAGCAAGGGGGACAAGCAGTCCTTCTGCGAGCAAATAATTGTTCATCCTAACAAAAGAAAATATTATTTGTCTTGCTTTTTATGTTCCTTTTCAACTCTCCTTTTTACTCCTTATGTTGTGCTTCTTCACTAAACAGATGTTAACTTGTGACCTTACAAGTCACCTGCGCTTCTGATATTACCTGGGATGTTTTCACACCGTATTGTGCATCAGGTGTCGCACACACTGTATTTGCCTGGTAAAATTTTTAGATATTTTGAACAGATTTAGCTACTGAACATCTGGTTAAAAAAAAACAAGTACCTGTCTCGAGCTGATTGTACTATCACATGAGCCATTTTCACCGTCTTCTCTTTTTGTGATGTTTGAGATGCAATAATAATAATAGTGGCTTTGTTGCCCAGATTTGGTGAGCAGAATGCTGAAGTCTGGGTTGAATATTTTTTTTGTTTTGCAGAACTTTCATACATTAATACACTCTGTTAAAAAGAGTGACGTGCTTATCGCAGAGATGTGTAAATGAAACACTTACACTGAAAGCAAATCAGCTTCCTTTTCTCCTTCACAAAAGTGGTCTTTAATTGGGATATGTGTTTTGTAAAAAAAAAAATAAATTGAAAACACCCCTGCCCAGAGGAGCTTGGCAGCAGTGTTCGTCGTCTGTTGAAAAAGTTCAGTTCTAACATCCGTGATCTGATACCCCTACAATCTTTTATCGTTGACGTTTGTTTGCTTGTTTAAATCGGCTGCCCTGGAGATGAGGCTTCACCCGTTCCCTTTGGTTTAGTTTGGAGCCGAGGACTAGCCGTGAAGGCACAGAAGTGCCGCTGCTAAGCCTTCGCGTGGGGCAGAGCGGCTGCAGAGGGAATTGTAGCCTGTGCTGTCCATTTGTATTTGTTAACTTGGTTTAAGCGTAAGTGTGTGTGATGTGAGCTAGCATTCTGTTTTTCAAAACCAGTTCAGCAGTTATTTACCTTTCAAGCAATTAACATAATTACCATTATGCTAAGAAGTAATTTTTGGAAGTTCTGCTCTAAGCCCTTATGACTCCATCGGGACAGTTTTAGTCGGGACTTATCTTTTTGATGGAAGCCTAATTGCAGTTTTGGCTTTGTGTAAACAAACAGAGGCAGCTAATTGTTTAGGCAAATAGCAGATTAATTTAAATATGCATCCCTAATAAAACAAAAATGGTCCCCATTATGGTACTCATTCCCATGGCGAGGAATATAAATATTCAGTGGGAGTGCCATTAGACAGGGATCTTAAGGATTATCTGCATTATTTCACATGGGTAGCACTTTCCAGATACCAAATAATCTTTACAAAAGCAAACATAAATCAATTTAAACTCATTTAGATACCATTTCACTATGTGCAGTTTCATTACCACACTCTTGCTTCACCTCCTTTGGGACATGGGAGGAGTGTTTGCAAACTGGCATTGGTGCCCGTCCACAGCTGTCTGTCAGAGCTTTTATGTCTCCTTTTGAAGGAATAGCTACCATTAATCATTTCATCATTAATGGCCATGCTCAAGTAGAAGGAAGGCTTCTCCAGCCCTGTCTATCACGTCTGAAGATTGCTTCTCCGTTAATTCAGTGCAAAGGTGGCCCAGAAGTCTCCAATTCCGTCTGGCCCTTCTGTTCTGTAATACACTCCTGATTGCTTCAGGTTGCTCTTATTCAGATTATTGCTTTAATGCACCATGCTTTTAAATAGAGTATCAGTGATCTGTGCTGGGAAAAAATGCAATTGCAAATGTATTGTCTTTTGACCTGTACTCCTGTGTTCTTCGAGGTTTGTATTCTGCAGCTTTCAGAAAGCTTTGAACTCTTTTTGCATTTTCTGCTTTTCCAGAGCATCGGGATTAGGAGCTTTGCTGCTGGTGGTAAACTGTTAAGAACAGTATTAAAATCCCTGGCCTGATTACTGTGTGCAGAGCTTCAGGTTCTTTGCTTTAAAACTTTTCTGCGCGCAGCAGAGTGACTTAAATTTGAGTGTGGGTTCTTTGTCACTATTTTTAGTGGTAATTGAGGGTGAGCATTTAGGAGAATAAAAATTTAGGTGTCTGCTTAAGTCTGGTCTTCTCCAAATGTGGAAAAGTAAAAGAATTCAAGCAGTCTTCCTCAAGTTAGATAACAATGTTATCTAAAAGTGAAAAAAAAAAAAAAAAAAAGAATTATTTCAAGAGCCATGAGCCTCTAGTGCCAGAGCCCATAATTTTGGAAAGTTTCCTCTGAACCTGTTACGTGGTGCTATGCAGTGTCCTGAAGTTCTGGTTTCCTGCCCTACAGTCTCTCCTCTGTATATTAACCTTTTCTGTTAGAATGCTTAAAAACGTACATCTTTAAGTGATCTTTTAAAGGTTTGTTAAATTCCAAGGTAAAGCATAGTATTTGTTTTTTCTATACAGGAACCATTAGTGTGTGGAGTCTGATGTTCGGGCGGGAGCCAGTCCATCGTTACCAGCACAATCAGAGGATACAGGCTTTAGCTCTTGGTTCAGAGAGTGCAACGGTAGCGACGGCATCTGGCTTCGAGGTCAAAGTGGAAAGCCCTAATGACAGAGGATTCTGGCAAACTACAGAAACATTTGAAATCCAGAAATTGGTGAGTCTCCAGGCTACTCAGCTTCATTCCAGGAGCTCCTGATCCACTAATTATTTTTGGTACGGTTAAGAGGGATCTTATAAAAATCTTACAAGAGTGTTGCCTGAACTAGATAACAGCATTACCAGCTAGAGGCTATGATTTTGAAGCAGGTTAATGGTAGAGGCTTTCATCACTGAAGAGCAAGGGTGAAATGCTGGCTTAAGCTACAAGTGAAAATGAATAGAAGTCCATATGGTGCTGGAGGTTGGCTGTTTTTAATTATTTTTTTGTCAACATCAAACTAAGTTGGCTCATTTTGTAAATCAGTTTTCTCACGTAGAATTGGAGCTAAAACTCAAGGTCTCATTCCAGATCAGCGCTATCTGATTAATTCTGAGGCAGGATATTGCAGACAAGCTAATAGTATCACTTGTGAAGCTGTAACTAGTTGTGCAGCTTCTTTAGGTTACACCTTCTGTCACTGAAGTTTTGAGACTATTTTAATTAAAAAACAAAAGCTGTCCCATTCTCTAAAGTTTTATTATGTCTCAGAGTATCAACATTTTTTTTTTTGAAAGGGGAGGAAGTGCCTAGGAATAAATGGAGTTTTGCAGCTTCTCTCGCATTGCAAGAAGCTGCTGTGCAGCTAATGGGTATGACATTGTGATTTAAACCACTCCTGATTAATCGCCTCTTTCAAAGTTAAGTCAGTCTTACAATACTTGAAATGTTTGGGGATTTTTTTATTATTATTTTGAAGAGGTTTCCCAATAAAAATGTTAAAACGACACCACCCACTCCCTTGTAGTTGGATCCATTTTACTCTTGCATCTAGCTTTGCCACATGTGACAGCTGGACACTCAGGACATGCAGTCTCTTCTAAGGTTGGGTTAGAAATCAGCTGGGCTGTTAAGGAGTTTAAACCCTTCCCGTGGTGAGAGTTTTCAGCAATGTCTTAACCATTTACTGAAATGGGAAGATCAATGGTTAATCTGGTCTTGTGACAGAAGATAGGGGAGCTGATACTTGGGCTGTCCTAGAGTCACGTGATGACTTTTCTGTTGATTTAGGGTATATATACATGACTTCAGGGTAAGCATCAACTATTCCATGTTAGCTGCATGAATGTGGTGCCTCTTCTGGAGCTCTGTATTCACATTCTAGCCACGATATTTGCTTTGTGTGCTTTAGCCTTATGGCTTTGTCCTTCATCTGAACGAGTCCATGAAAGTCTTGCTCCTTTCTTTGGTGTGACTTGGTGTGTTCTGTTGTAATGTGTTCTGATTAGTTTTTTTAAAAGGGCTCATTCTGAAGACTGAGCTAGATTTCATCATAGGAGCTAAACTTTCAAAAATTCAGAAGTAAAATTGATACTGGTCTTTGAAATTAATCCATAACTGGGATGATTCAAGATAGCTGATGACCACACATCAGTAGTTTGTTCAGTTTAGCATGTGGAGGTAGCGATCTAAAAGAACTTTTGGCTGTAATGAAAATTAAAAGTCTGCTCTTTTTAGGTCAACTTCCTTAATCTGGTTCCAGATGTTACGGGGAGTCCAGTGACAGTAGCAGCTGCGGAAGACGTTGTCTATCTCCTGAAAGCAGAAGATCCTGGCAAAATCCTCCATTCTGTCTATGGTCAGCCTGTCACATGTCTCGATGTGTCTTCTCATGAAGCAGCCTTTGGGGTCAAAACCTTTGGCTGGTTATTGAATGAGCCCAAGCAGGTATTTAATTTTTTTTTTTTGCAAGATTTTTATACTTTCATAACTAACAAAGAATTCGTGTTACTGACCATTTCCTTCCCTGCTATTCAGCTTTTAACGGTAGAGAGAAGACATTCTTTTAAAGCAAAAATCTGATGCTTCTGTTAGTTTTCTTCCACTGGGCTGAAGTAAGCGATCACTGTTCAGCTAACTGCGTTCACTGTAAATACTTTGCGTTCTCTGCTCCTCAGCAAGTCCCGGCTCCTTCAGCTGTATGCTGCATCAGTGGTCCTCTAGGGGGAACTCGTCTCAGGAAAAAACAAAACAAAACAAAAACCCAACCAAAAACCCTAATAAACAACCCCACCCCAAAAAGCCAAGACATCCCTCAGCCTTTCTGATGAGGGCATCCGGAGCAGCGTGTCAAGCCTTGTATATGCAAATGTGCAGTCTTAGGAGGATGCTTTTTTTTGTGTGCACTTGAGTATTTGAACTAAGTTCCTTCCAGTTTGGTGAGAATGGTGTGGCTGTTGTATTAGAGGAAGCTAAATGATAATCATAGGTTTGAAGCCCCCTGTAACACAGTTGGCATTTTTTATCAGCACATCTTAGCAGTGTCAGGGTAGATCAAAACCAGACTGTTTTGGTAACCTTGCTGAAGAGTTGTGGCATGCTTTAATGCAGCTGTTCTCAAACTTCTCTGCTTGCAGGAGGGGCTATTTTGGGCTTGCAGGCCCAAATAAGTAGTATAAATAATTGTATTTTGAGGGTGCGCAGAATCGTACCTGAGATCCGAGGTAGCTGGTGGCAGCAGGCTGCTCCTGGACACAGCCCCGCTCCAGGGCAGGGACCAGGCTGTGGAAAGGCCTGTTTCCAGATGCCTTGAGAAGAGTTTCTGTCCCTTTCCTACATCTCACCTACCTTTCCCATTCCCTAATTTCATTCCATATTTTTGTGGTTATACCTCAGGCATGTGAACATCAACAAAGAGGGAAGGAGAGTGCTTCAGGCAGGTGGAGAAAGAAGCAGGAGGTGAGCAACCAGATGAAAGGAGCTGTGGTCTGTACTGTACAAATGCAGCGTTTTCTTTGGCAAGTTACTAGAACAGGAAAGCTTTATTTAGGACTACCTCTGTGTTAGGAATAAATGTGTCCAGCTGCATCTAATTTCCCCTTAAAATTCATGTTCACTAGGGAAATGCTGAGGCCACCATAAATACCTCTAGGGTTGAGAGATGCTGCGAGGCCATGCCGTCTTTATTAATTCCTTTGCTGTCCTAATCCAATTCTTTTCCCCACAGAGGTGGGAGGTTAGAAGGTAAAATTGCCTCATTCAGGGGTATTACATCGGTGATCACCTTTGTGCCTCGTAAAGGAATAGAGAAATCTACTTAGGCCCCCGAGCGTCACACTGTAAAGCCGGACATATTTCCTAATTTAGTTCTGAAGTATTTGGCATTTGATGGCAGATTGTATTAAGCAGTGCATCAGCGCGCATCCTAATCAGGGAGATGGGACTGAAGTCGTCCAGACGGCTGGGGTGTGTTTGACAAGGACGCTTGCTTGGCATTGCTGCAGCAGCTGACATCACGCCGGAAATTAATTACTAATGTCTATTATGATAATTATTCGCCTCGTGCAGACGTGAAGGGACTTCACATTGGCTGATTACACTGGTCACAAGTTGACAATCTGTCTTTAGGAGAGCTTTCAGTCTCAGAAACGTAATGATGAAGAATTCCAGCCCCATTTGCTTCTGGCTGTGTTGCTGTAGTGGGAAAGCTGCGTATCTTCTCAGTTTGGGGTTTTCTTTGTTTTTCCTGAGGGATATTTTTTTCTTTAGTGTAAGCTCACAATCCCTAATGCTACTGCCTAGGAACGTGCTTTCTGATGGAAAAATATAGTTAAGGAAACCATCTTTTCCCCTCTCTCTTTTTTTAATCATTATCTAATTTTAACCAAATTTGACAGCAGAATAGAGATCAGAGGCGCAAACTTTGTAGAAGCTTTTATGTCGGAGAGGAGAAAAATATCAAATCTGTGGCATAGACTTGCTTACTGTTAGATGACAGACATCCGTGCAGGAGAGAGGGAAGAATATAAATGTATCATCTGTGAGGCGTTCAATTTTCACTTCATTAGCATCAGACACCCCAAGTATGATGCTGTTTCTTGAAAGTTCAGCTATTTAGTGTTTGTGGAGCTCTTTGTTTTATGTTAAACAAAGAGAAATTTCTTTAATAAGGGTTATTTCAGCTGTATTAACTCAACGTGTAATCCCAAATTCTTGAAATACTGAGATCTCTGTTCCTATCTAGGCTCATACATGGCTAATAATATAGACCAGATAATGAACCACAGAGAAAACCCTAACCCTGGCTTTCCCTTTCAACATAAAGTGGTGCTCATGACATCCGGTGGGCATGCCTTGAAGGATGGCATCTAGCGAATGACATATTACCCTATGTCATCCAGTTTGGAGACCCATGAGCTCAACACTGCAGCAGCATCACAAAGTCTTGGCATTCACTTGTTTGAATTTTGGGTTTGAGCATTGTAGGTAAAATTAAACCACAGATTTAAACTGGGGCTGGCTTTAGTCTTCTTCATGTCAGGATCTTAAACAAGTAGCACTGTAACTGTCAGGATTAACATCATCGATTTCTGATGCAATTCTCTCACTGATCGTAGGATCTGACTGAAGCTTTTCTCATAGTTGGTATATTTATAAGCTTCCCTGAATGGACCATCTGCTGTCAAGTAAGTCTGGTGTCCTACTGTAGCTTCAGGTGAGAAATAATTTGTGGATTATTTCTATGAATTTTGTAGTGCTTTATTCTCTCGGG
>VZTV01117638.1:0-25186 GCA_013400875.1 Anhinga rufa | reverse complement strand
TGGGTGTTGGTCTCTCCTCCCAATCAACTAGCCATAAGGTGAGAGGAAACGGCCTCAAGCTGTGCCAGGGGAGGTTTAGGTTGGATGCTAGGAAATATTACCTCACTGAAGAGCATGGTCAGGCACTGGAACAGGCTGCCCAGAGAGGTGCTGGAGTCACCATCCCTGGGGGTGTTCAGAAAACGCATAGACGTGGCACTTTGGGGCATGGTTTAGGAGACCTGGGGGTGTTGGGCTGGCGGTTGGACCTTGATGATCCTGGAGGGCTTTTCCAACCCTAATGATTCTGTGACCGCTGTAGGCAGCAGCAGGGGATCAGGAGAGGAAGATGCGGGTGCTGACGGATGACAGGCCGGGGCCGGGGGCCTCTGCGCGCCCTGGACAGCTTACCGCCGGAGGCCCGGGCAGGCGGCAGGGCTGTGCGTGGTTGGCGTGAGGGCTGGACATGCCAGCCTTCCCCGCCGCCATGCCGCTGGTAGGCGTGGTGCTGCACGGAAGGGTCCAGAGGCTCTCCTGTCACACTTCCGTACCCCAGGAGTCCAATGTGATGCATCGCATAGCTGGTAGCCTCGGCTCTATCTGCTCTGCAACTTTGTGTAAAACTGTGTTGCTCTATTGGAAATGTAATTACCATGTAGGTTTCTGTGACGATGAAAAATTCCTACCGTAGGCCAAACCCTTGCGCAGCTTTTGGTAGGTGTTAATAATTTCTCCTTAAAATGGACTTCCAGCCTTTTAGTGTTGGCTGTGCCTGGTATCAGCAGCTTGCTGCCTCCCAGAAATTCTCATTCTGTATTTATTGAGGATCACACGTAATTGGCTTAACCTTCAAGTCCACAAAGCTATGCAGATGCCACTGTTCTGAGCATTTTGCTTTAAAAATGTCCCATTAAGCAATTGTTCAGGAGTGAACAGCTGCATCAGTGATAGCAATTGTTACAACTTTTTTTTTTAGGATTCTGTTAGGATTGTTGCATTTTTAGGCAACTGTGGCACAGAACTGGACAGTGACAGGTTGTATACCTAGCTCACCTTTGACCCTTGTTTTTTTTACTCTGATTGTAGCTTCAGCTAAAGCTTAGTCTTACCAAACTAAATTTAGTGAAAAATGGGGTGGGAGGAAAAATGCTCTTTTGCCTTCTTTGCACTGTAAAGCAAATTTTAAAAATATATTAAATATACCTAGTTTGCCCGGTAAATACATAAATGCCAGTGGTAATCCCAACAGTCATTAGCAGATTAGGCTACTAGCTGCTTACAAGTGCAATTTGTTTGCTAGGAGTAACATAGTTTTAAACATAATCCCCTTCTACTTCTATATTACAGTTTGTTCCTGTGAGCAAAGTTTTAATGAAGTGTAGAAGAAGGGAGTAACAGTAGTCTTGGAACGTACTTTTGCATTTATTATCCCCAGGCTTTGTCATTACAGCTTACAATCACGTAGCTGAAAGCTATAGTTTTTTTCCTTGCTTACTTACTGATTAAAGAAATTGCAGAGGGCCTATATGCTTTCCTTGTCTTGTCTTTTTTTCACCTCATATCCTTCTTTTTAACTAAAAAAGAAAAATGAGTACGAGTCTTTGTTACTCTTTTTCTTTATAAAGCCACTTCTTTGGCTGATAGCTGAGACTCTGTACTCCCTGGCCTGTTGCTGTCCCGTGACAGAGGAGGGAACCTCCTGAGGGTTATCTTCTTGTCAGCACCATCTTATTGACTGGCATTTTTACCGCCTCTGGATTATGCCTGACCTTTGTTGGAGAGAAGTGAAGAAGAATATGGCCTAATTCACAGTTTTGAGATGCTTCACGTAGGTTATTGTGCTGTTTTGTTATATATTTTGTGGTAGGTTGTTTTGCTGCGTTCTTGAGAATACTACCTGTTGAATATAGCAGTTGTGGTTGAGGGAGGTGGAGAACTGAAGGAGGCTCTTTTGAGACACATTGTTTTCTGGGAAGTTCTTTTTCAGCTTTAAAAGGAATAAACTTTACCATTATGGCCAGGACTCTAGCTCTTAGGGGGATGAAGTGTGTCATCGAGTGTGCACCGATTTTTGGTTTTTTGCTAGCTCCTCTCACTCATCTTCACCTCTCTTGCTTGTAGCAGTGAGCTCCAGCAATGCCTGGTGAACCAGGAAAGAGGGAAGCTCAGAGGATCCAAATTACTGCTGTTCTTGCTGTGCCCTGGAGGGCTTGCTGAGGCAGAGGAATTTTTCCTCTTGCATTGAAGGAGATAGTGAAGTAGTGTCTTCTCTTTCTCCCTTCTCCCTTCCCCCAGCCAGCTGGTTGTTCATTCTTGTGCTGCTACAGTACTGAGCATTTCCCTCGCAGCTGGAAAAATGCTGTGTCACTGGCAGGAACACAAGCACGGTTCTTCTCGCCGGGGGTCTCCCACACAGGAATTATGTAGAATTCCAAGACGTAGGGACGAGTGTACTCCTTTGTAACTTGTACAGTAGGCTAACGGCTTCGTACGAAACACCGATGCCTAGATGTGATGAATAAATTAAAATTTTCAGCAAATGAATTTTTTTGCATTCTAAATTGTCCTCTTCCTAAATTGATCCAAGCATTGAAAATTGCAGAAAACAATGATGTCACTCTTTACTGACCTACGTTAAAAGAGCAAAGGATGCAAATGAAATTCAAAGATGGTCCAAACGTCATGTTCTGTACCTTTGAGCTCTTTAAGTTTGTTTTTTTTCCCCCATCTTGTAAAAGGAGACATAGTTTACTATTTTATCTTTATTATAAAGACCAGTTAGGTTTTTACCAGCATGCTATAAACCACACTGGCTAAGGGAGTCCTTGTTTAGAAAACAGCTTTTCTGGATCCACAAAAAGGGAGTCAGAAGGTGGGAGGCTGATAGCTGAGTCTATATATTTAAGTACTATTTGTCTTTCCTAGGGAGTGTGACAAAGTAATTCTGTCCACAGTTTTATTAGCTAAATTCTGCTGTTAAACCAAACTTTCAAATCACACATTTTAAAGGGCTATTATAAAAAATGTGCTCCCTTGAAGATGGATGGTATTGAACTAATAATGAAACAGTAATCTTCATGTTAATTCATCAGTGCATGTCTATTAACATGAACACTTTCAGTGTTGTTTTTCAGTAGAGCAGATATTTTTTGGTGGGCCAGAAATGGAATGGTCTCCTCAAGTTCACCTGGTAAGAGGAAAAAGGAAACTTCTAAAGTGTGACATTTTCAGTCTTGGGGAAGGATTTGCCTCTCAGTGCAAATGATTCCATGCCAAGAATATTAACACTTTTAATTTGATATAATACCATTCGAGCTTGAAAGCTGCATGTAAGTAGAATTTAGGAGGAACTGTAGTTTAAATTTAACTTGGAAGACTTGTAAAGACTTGTAAACCTTTAATTTATTTTCCCCTTCTCTACCCAAGGCTGGCAATACACTTGCGGATCTGTGCTTTACTGAAGCATGACTGATTTCTGCTCTGTGAATGAGGTGGGGAGAGAAGGGTAAGCTCACAGCTGCCTGTGAAAATGAGCTCCCTCTTTAAATTAATTTGATATAGCATTTTCCAGGATTATCTCTAGTGATTCCTTTACATTATGTTGTCCAAACATAAGGATTACTTCAGGCTGTGCTGCTTTCTTCTCTCTTTAATTTGTCAAATTCCCAATTAATGAAAATTTTCCGTGAGTCTCCTGACTTTATAATGTTTTATAAGTTCATAGAACTAAAAGTATCTCTCATCTGGGTAGGTGAATGAATCTTACCCAAACTTAGGTACCTATATTTAATCTGATTGTCTAGACTCCCTTAACAGACCATGGAGATGAAGTCAATTGTGTTTAGAGTGTAAAACCATCGCAAAAAGCAGGTATTTGCTCTAAAATGAGATGGATTACAGCGGACTACCGTTTTCTGCAAACAGAGGCTAGGGTGACTTGCCTTGCTTTTCTTAATAACCTTAATGACCCTTTTAGAAGCAGCACTTGTATCTTTATGAGTCTGCAGATAACTGGACTAGACTACAGAAGCCAAACTGTTCTGATGTTCTCATGTAAATTCTCAGTTCCCCTGATGAAAGCAGTAACCAGCTGCCGTTTCCACCTGCTCCAATCTGAGTTTCTCTTGAGGATGGGTGACCAGGGTTGAACGTAATATTTCAGAAAAGGTCACGCTGTCCTGAAACGTCACTCACTCTTTTTCATTCGCTCGATCACACTGGTGATTCATAACGTCCTGTGATTGTCTCGTGTATCTAGAAGGTCATTCGTTTTAATAATTTTCCAAACTGATGAATCCTGCACTTACAGGAAAAGTCTTCATTGT
Source organism: Anhinga rufa (assembly GCA_013400875.1). Taxonomy (NCBI): domain Eukaryota; kingdom Metazoa; phylum Chordata; class Aves; order Suliformes; family Anhingidae; genus Anhinga; species Anhinga rufa. Next base: position 20,882 of record VZTV01117638.1, on the reverse strand, counting down.
TAGTCACTGTTATCAAGACATTGTATCTGCTTCTATTCAGTTTCACCCTATTTCTACTGTTCCAGCTTTCAAAAAAAATGTATGTGATACTGTAATCCTCATCTCTATCAGTGATGCATCTTAGCTTCTTGCCATCAGCTAATGTCCATGGCGCTTGGGTTTCTTGTTTTGTTTTGTTCTTCTAATATCAAAGTCACTGGTGAAAATTGTAAACAAGGCAAATTTCAAGACACTCGCAACTTCTAAGTAAACATTTGGATCAAAGGAATGCAGAACTATGGTAATGGGAGAACCATTTCATGAAGGGAAGATAGCCACTGTACCTTTCATGAGAACAGACTGAATTTTAAATTTACCTTCATCGTGTACAGAACATGTAATATTCCTTGAATTCTGAGTCTGAAGAAAGACTCTTCTTTCATTCCCAGAGTGGAAACATTTCTTTCTGACATTTTCTGCTCAAAAATTATAAGCTGAAGTACTAATCAGACCGCCTCAGCCATCAGGGATCAGCTGTACAGGACAGACAACAGGAAGCTAGGACTCAGCTTTGGCCCAAGAAATGGAACTTTGTCTTTCAGTGTTAACGCCATCACTAAGGTGTGTGAGAGAGAGCCACACACTAGTTTGTTTCTTAACAGTATACAGTTAATCTGGTGTTGTAGGTGAACTGGCTCTGACTGCTGTATGTTGCTGTCCCATGTCTCCTGGAGAGCAAGTTTGTTTAAAAAAAATCCCTGTGTCCAGTAAGTGCACAATTCTGTAGCGTTCTCTGTGCGTCTGAGGACTCCACGCTTCCGTTATACCAGCATGATTGATGCATTTAAAATTTTTATTAGTTGTCTCTTACAGCTGCTTGTGCTTCAAGGCTTGTTCTGTTTTGTTTTAATCTGGACCCGAGAAGTTTGAAGGCATTTCAGTTCTCCTGAATGTTCTTTTGTCCATTACACTGGCGAGGCTTCAAACAAATAATGTTCTGTCTGTTTGGGATAGAATGATGTGTACCTGGAAACAGTAGCGGCATGCTACAGGAGGTTTAGGTTTTGGTTTGGGTTTGGCTGTTTTGGGTTTTTTTTTTTTCCCTTTTATGCATGCTTTGATACTACAAACCACAGCACGGTCCTAGCTTAAGCATTTAATAAGCTTAAGTTAGAGGCTCCTCACAGGAGGGTTTGATTCCAATAGATACACTGCAGAGATTCTTTGTCCTGTTTCTATTGGCAGCGGTGTTATCCATGCATGGTTTGGTTTCTTCCTACTTTCATATAGTACCACGATAGGCAGTTAGCTTCATGCTAAGAACAAAACTTTGGGGAAGATGATGTTATTTTTGGCAATAAAAAAACATGTCAGCTGAGAGTTGCGCTGTAAAATACATGTTGTTCTTCAAATAAAAGTGCTACTGCCAAGACTTCAGGATTTGGTTTTGTTTTACAAAATACACGCTCCAATAAACTTTGGGAAATTCGTATTTGTGATCAAGTTGCATCTTCATTTCTTCCTGGCTTCAATTGTGAGCAGCTTTGAAAGTGAAAGTTTCTGAAATCGTGTAAAAGCAACAGTTTTCTTCAGCACAAACTTTTCGGTATGATTAATTCAGAAGAGTGGATTTCTGTGAGCGTGTGACTTCCCTAGCTACAGATAATTTGCATTATTTTCCAACATGAGTAATGAAACCTTTTTTTTTCCTCTCATTGTCTTTCCCTTTTCAGATCCAGCTATGGGATACGGCAGGCCAGGAGCGCTTCAGAAAGAGCATGGTGCAGCACTACTACAGGAATGTACATGCTGTTGTGTTTGTGTACGATATGACAAACATTGCCAGCTTCCACAGTCTGCCGTCATGGATAGAGGAATGCAAACAGCACCTTCTTGCCAGTGATATACCACGGATTCTTGTTGGAAATAAATGTGACCTGAGGAGTGCCATTCAGGTACCTACGGACCTGGCCCAGAAGTTTGCCGATACTCACAGCATGCCGTTATTTGAAACCTCTGCCAAAAACCCCAATGACAATGACCATGTGGAGGCCATATTTATGACGCTGGCTCACAAGCTTAAAAGTCACAAGCCATTAATGCTTAGTCAACCCCCAGATCGCGATGAAATACATATAAAGCCTGAACCAAAACCTGCCATGACCTGCTGGTGTTAAATCATACTATTATCAGCTCTCACCGTGTCTTGTTTGCAAATGCTTCAAAATTGCGATCTTGGCAAAGTGCCAGGTTTTGGTAGCAATTAGAGCGACTCTCTTTTGGCACTTTAATGTGGGGGTGTTTTCTGGTGTAGATGTGCCCATCTCATGTTCTTGCACTTTGTGTTTGTACTTGCTAAATTACTGACGTTTCACTAGGAATATATGGGAAAGTGAACTCTGAAGTGAAGTTTTGACAAAGCAACTCTAGTTGAGGTCTTGCTGCCCGAGATTGTTTTCATCGCTTGTGGTAAGGTTATAAACGGTAAGCCAGTTCACTAACGGTTTTGGTTGCTACTTGCGCTGGAATAATCTAGGAGAAAAAGTGGTTAGTGCCAGCCGGGTAGCTTGGGTTTTGGGTTGGTGAGTGGGGAGATTTTTGGTATATGAAGGAATATTTGGTGCCTGCAAGCAAATGGCTAAGCAAGTACCTTTTTCTTTTAAAAACAAAAGCCAGGACTGTCAGATGGAGTTTGGGCTGTCAGTGTAGGTGCAAACTGCTAGCTTTTGGCCTCCCATTCCACTGTAAACTTTGTCTGTTTCTTCACGACAGTGGTAAGAGAATTGACAAACTTGTCCCTACCTCGGGATAATTATTTGATACTTAAAAAAACTTCATCAATTTTTCATAATTAGCATGTAAAACTAAACTATGCATTCCTTCTTATGGGAAGTACTGTAGCACGGGATTTAGGGTAAATCTGGGACTGTCCATAATTTCTCTGACCTTACTAAAACTTCAGTGAGGACTTACTTCTGAAGATGCTGGATTTGAGTGTCCCAGGGTAAGTGAAACCACCTAAGTATATAAAAGCTTGAGTGAAGTTGGCGAAGGCATACTGGCTTTCAAAGGTAGGGGTTTCGGAGGATTTTAGTGATGATGAATGCTCTTCGAATATCTTGAAAAAGCTTTTTACAACCAACTTGATAACGTATCTTAGGGATGGAAATGCTTAGGACAAAATGTTAGGAATATGGGACTTTCTTCAAATACTTCTGAATACAAAATAAATTAGCTCTTGAAATACAGAGAAAGTCTGCCAAATACATCATCTGTTACAGATTTTTTTGAGCTAAAACCTGCCTGGCTAGTGTCATGGCTGTATGTGGGGCATCCTTGGCATTACTAATGTGATTAGTGGTGGGTCAGATGAGGGAAATTACTCCTCTAGAACCATCTTCTTCTGTGTTCTCATAATCGCAACCATGTGATTTCAGTTCTGTGTGAAGGTCAAGTTTCATAATAAAAATGGTGCTAGGTTGCACGTAGTTACATAAAGTGAAATGTAAGCTGTAGAATGCGATCTATGACTTCATATGCCATGTCAAACAGTGTTTTGTAACTTAGTTTTTAAAGGAATTAAGTAAAAATGAAGTTGGTTTTTTTTTAATTGCAATGTATAGTGTGTGATGCTGACTGGAAACTAAACGGAAGGGCCAGTTCAGAAGCTGCCACCCTAGTGATCACATGAGAAACAAATTATTGAAAGAAGATAACTAATATTATTTAAACTATTACAATGAATAAGATGTAATTCTATTGCAAGTTATACTGACAAGAGAAAAATGCATCGACGCCTTTCTAGATTTAGAGAGAGAGCATTCAATTTGGTCTAATCTGATTAAGATGTGTAAAAAGAATCTAAACAAAAGGTAGTATCTTTTTCCTGTATAAAGCTGCTGCAACTGTGATAGTAATTTTGTTTAGGAAACATTTGTAAAAGGGAACTTTTGTACTCACTCGGAACCTTACACGGCTACAATTTGGTTTTCAGGCCTTTCAGAAACAATCAGCTTTTTAACACTAGTGTCCTTAATGATTTTTTTTTAAGAAAAGGATTGATCTTAGATTTATGTGTACGCTCTTGTAAATAAATATGGTTTACAGTCCTCTTGGGCGATTTCTTTTTCACTCATGTCCTTAATCTTTTTTCTCAAAAGAATCCATCCTAACTACTTGTATAATAAGTATGTCAGCAAGCGTTCTGGGGGGGGGTGGTTGTTTGTTTTGGGTTTTTTTCTTCAATAAAAAAAACAGAATGAAGAATTCCAAAGTCAGTCAGTCAGGTTGGGGGTTGAGGTAAGGAAATGATGTAGCTACAGTGTTACTGTTAACTTTGGTATCAAACATCTGCAAATCTGTTAAAGCTTTGAGTTATTCACAACCTGTAAATAAGGGCCCTCGTGTCACTACAGTTGCGTGGAAGCGGTGTTTTAAGTACGTCATTTTGTCTTCAGCACAAAGCATGTTTTAATGGTTCTGCCACAACGGTACCGTGGTCATTAACGCAGGATTCAGTATGCTTCCTGGCTTTCGGTGGTAATGTCCTGCCCACAGAAGTGATGTCATAAGTACTGACTACTTTGTATATGTATTTTCACTCCACCAAATTGTAAAGTTGGGTTATTTTGTATGTGTTGGGGGGGAGGGCAAGACACGATCCCAGAAACCTAATAAACTGGCTTTGCCACAAGCTGTTATCACTTGTTTTCAGTAACTATACTAGGAACGATGGTATGATTTCTTAGGACAAAATCCATTTAAAAACTATAAGGGAGGAAAAAGAGTTTCCAGTTTTTGTATGTGTGGGTGACAGTTTTGTGAAAGACTGTGGCAATACTTGGACCACTGTCAGTGCTTGCTTGCCGTGGCTCTCTCTGAGTTGTTTTGGGGCATCTGAAGCACCCACCTGATGGTTCAGAGGCGTGTTTGGCGTTTGTTTGAGATTCCAGAAGAGTGGGAAGTGATACAAAAGTTACAAAACCAGGAGTTACAGACCCTTGAACGTATGTCAAGGCCCTAAAGGCGTCTTTTCCACTACTCCTCTCTTGGTCTCACCTCGTGTTCAGAAATAACTTCGCACACGGGTGGGACTTCTTTGGTATCTCCGAAGTCAGGCCCGCAGGTTTCCGTATGCATCACACACACATGCACGGAGCGAGGCTTCAGTTCCAATTGAGCTGGCTTTGCGGTAAATACCATAGCCCTCTCCCCGCAAAGGAGCTCTGAGATCCTTTCTGTCTTATACTGTTTCACTACTGTCCTATTTACGCTCCTCTTCTAGCTTCACACTTCATAGTGTATTAAAAAACAAAAGGTGAAACACCTTTTAGAGACGATTTGCATCTTTATATATGATTGCAGTCATCGCTGCTCCCTCGGGCTGTTGATTCTACTGAGTGATTAAACGAGCGTGTCTATTGAATGTGTGTACCTCGTGCTTCTGGGCCCTGGGCATGACCAGAAGGAAGCGGCATTCATGCGTATGCGTGCTGCCTGTTAGGGGTTTTTGGGGGGGTTTTTTATGTCTCGTGTCTTCATCATGACACTATAGCTAAGCAGCATCGAAATACACGGGGTTTTTATGTGTACTGTAATCTCCCCAAAGCAAAAAATTGCTGATCTAATAAAGGGTCTAAAGTACGTAGTCATTAAAGAATGTAAAAGATGAAATAGCTCCACCCTTGTCATTTTTTTCCAGCTTTATAAACCAATAATTTTAAAAGAGAGCTTTCCAGCTGTAGTGAGAATAGCTGAAAGTCGTATCTTTACCTTGTTTCATCTCTATGGCTTAATGATCTAAAAATTAGTTAAGCTCTGGCTTTGCTGGAAGGGAGTAATGTGGGAGTCCATACAGGAGCGAGGGCAGAGGCAGCCCTGCCTCCTGCCCCCTCCCTGACCTTTCCTGCCTTCACCTGTGACTCACGGGGACGTTCCCACCTGGAACCAGCAAAACTGGACGGCAGAAAATACGTCAGTAACTGTTTTCCCTCAAACACCGCAGCTCAGCGTAATGCTTGCCTGTGGCTTTGATCACTCCTGGACCAAGAACGGCGGGTTTTGCCTTTGGCTCCCCTTCGACCTCGCGCCGGGAGGGCAGCGCCTCCCTTGTGCAGGCGGCCATAGGCTCTTGGTGCCCGACTCATCTGGTAACGCGCAGCCTAATTGTCCTCTCCAAGTTGTAGCCCTGCGCTAACGTTTTCCCCGACTGATCATCTCCTAACCTGCTGCTTTTACCAACACCTTGGCAGTCACGGCCCTTGTCCCCTCTCGGCCAATGCTTTCACTTCCACCTGGATATGTAGTTCTAGTGGTCTTTTTGCCCAGAGACCTGCTTTCAAGGCCGTTGACCAATGTTTCATAACACCCTGGCTCCCACATACAAAGTAGAGCCATGTGTCATTTTAAAGTAATAGTAATGTTACTTTTAAAATGGCAGCCTGGTATTCTATGCAAATCAACACAGATCCAATGTAATCTTAAGTCTAAAGTTGTAGATAACATTAGGAATGGGTGTTATTCTAGGACTCACCAAAAAAAAAAACAAATTACCAAAACAGTGTTTTGAGTTTGAGGTTTGGTGGATTTTGTTTTCCACCTGTTGACACTGGACGCCCCTCATCCATCCGGCTGAATGGCGGCCTCGGCGAGGGCTGTGAAGCGACACTGAGAGGGCGAGAACTGCTGCTGGTTTCCAGGGACGTCCTGGGACTGGCTGGGCTCCGCACGGCCTCCCAGCTGCAAAATCGGCGCCACAGAGGCCGACGCTGAAGGCAGCTCCGTGTGGTTCGGGAAGCTGTTACCAGAGCCCAAAGGAAGGCACGTAAAAGCTGCTGGCCACCCAGGGACACTCACTGAGGTGCATAATCCTGCTGCCCGCAGGTATTGTTTTCTGCCTTTGCTGAGTCACCGCTGGTTAATTAGCATCTTGAATGACAGTATGCTTAGCTAATCATTTAAAATGACTGAAAAGCAGATTTCCCAGCAATACCAACAACCATTTCAAGAAACTCATAATCCGCTCCCCATCCTGCGCTTCTCACCCCTGAACAGCAACCTGGAACTGATGTGCTGTGGCTGAGGCCTGGGGATGGAGGTATAGCCGTGCTCGCTGACCGGAGACGCTGCTTGCAGTTGCAGCTAAGAGCGAGAAGGTCAGCGAGCGTCTCAGGAGCGCAGGAGCGCCCACGCTGTTTGACTGTGCCGTAGTACCAGCAGAAGCGCTCCAGGCCTGGGCTGCGCTCACCTCCGTGGCCGAGGCTGCTCCGTGCCGCTGGCTACGGCCACGAGAGCAGCTCCACCAGCCCAGACCCAGCGGGCAGGCACACGGCACTTACTAAATGTCCCGCACCACCACCCCCACCCCTTTTTTTCTCCTTTTGGTTTGGTTTTTGTTTGTTTGTTTTGTTTTTTTTTTAGGGTGGCAGGACTTGCAACTCACTTTACCATCAGGTGTATGAGAGCTGGTATCGCCAGCATCAAACATTCAAAAAGAAGTAGCCTGTTCTCCCTCCCTCAGAATTAATTGTAATAAGATTGGCTTTGAAATACATGGGCCATCTTAAAAACAAACAAACAAAATTTAAAAAAAAAAGGTGAGGGGGCGGATGTGTTGGATTCCTGCCTGCTGGCATCCTATTTTGAAAGCTGTAGGGTGCACTTGGGCCTCGTGTGTTGGCTCTGTGTTTCCATTAAGGGATGGCGTTCGAAACCAGCCGTCGCTTACACATTTAAAACCAACAACAGCAAAAAAAACCCGAACCAAACCACCAGAATCTTCAGGTAGCTGCTTGCTCCCAGAGAATCAAGGAGAAGCAACTGTGTCATCTGACACCACCGCAGATGGCAAGAGGCCTCTCTCTTCTTTTACCGTCTGCCCATCATAATCCAGCTTCCTGTACAGTCAGTTCATGTCAGGTCCTGGTTTAAAACAAGTAACGCTACAGGACTGCGAAGAGCTTGCCGTGCAAGCTGAAAGCAGCGGCCCGGCCTGGGTTTGAGGGCAAAAGCAGTACATGAGGTAGTCAGATCTTCATTCTGGAAGATAATGGGTTGGTTTTTTCTTTCTACTAATACTAATGGTTCTCAGTAGGAGGTATACGGAGTATCAAACTTAAAAAAAAAAAGAAAGATAAGCATCATCTAACAGCTTATAAACTCCTTTTTAAATAAACTTTCTGTTTCAGATGCCACCAAACCCCTGAAAAACAGCGAAGTGTTGCACAGATAGAGCCATAAGCACGCAAAATCACAACAAAATAGAGCCTGGGTGATGACAGCCTGCGTTTTTCACACACACACACACACACACACAGAGGTATTAAATAAAAGGGAAGAGGCAACTACTGTGAATGTGAGCATATGAAAAGCAAGAGTCATAAGACCGTGGTCTTAGCTCAGTGCTTCCTTTTTTATTATTATTTTTATACTGTTTGCATCGCTTCTTTGAGAAGGTCACGGCCAGAAAAGAGGCTGTGTTGTGAGGCAATATGGTAAACTCCCTCTTAATTAATATTTTTAGTTATTTACTTCTAAAAGCATCATACTGTGCATCTAAACCACATGCTGTAAAGCAGGGGCCCTGTCTGAAGACCATTTTTCCCCGCCCATGGCCAAGTAGCCTAAGTCTCGGTTGTCACGTTGCGTGCAGCCCCCTGGCCCTGGAGAGGCTTTCCCTCAGCTCTCTTATTTTCCTCCCTCCCTGCGTGGCAGCAGGCTAACAGCAGGATTTGGTAATGTGCAGACTGCTGAGCGGTTTTAAACCCCCATCTTCAGCCTTCATCAAGGGAAAACAAAAAGAAAATCAACTGAAGCTTAGCGCTACCGAGTGAAGCTGGCACAAGACAAGCTCAAGAAAAGGCTGCTGTCTGTTACGCACCACAGTTAAGCTGGAAACGCGGCCATGGGGCGGTGGGGCTGCTAGGATTTTCTCAAGGTTTAAGAGAAAAAAAAAACTACACACGTTAATGGAAGAGACTTTCTTTTTGCATGGGACTAAATGGAGGTGGGCGGGCTACAAGTAGTCGGTGGTGGAGTAGGGGGACGTGTGGTATGTGCTGACCCTGCCCTTACACTCATTCCTGAGCATCTGGGATTTTTGGCTTTTGGATTTTGGCCAGTAAAGCCTGGCCGGCCGTGCTCTCCAGCCCCTGCCCACCCAGGGGGACGCCCCTCAGCCCTGCCTCACCTGCCCGTGCCTCTCCTGGCAAGGCTGATGTCCTCCCCAAGGCCGGGGCAGGCAGGCTCAGCTTTTTTGGGCCATTGCAGAAAGGAGGAGGTACGGGTTGGCGTTCTTGGCTGCTCTGGTCACCCCCATGCCCACATACCCACGTCCGTGCAGGAAAACGAACTCCTTGGGGTGTTGAGAAACTACTCGGGGTGTTGAGGTGCTGCTGTTCTTCTTGTCCTTTGTAGTCCTCCGTCCCCTGGTGCTTTGCTTAGGCCAGGAAGGGCACACAATGAGAAAAAGATTAAACTGACCCTAAAATACATGCAACAGCTTTTCCATTTACTCCAGGGTATTTTTAACCCACTCATAAATCAGAGGCAATGAAGGACTTCTGGCTTCAGCAACGAGAGATTCAGCTGCAGATAAAAAAACATTTGCTAATCAGCGGGGGTTTTCAAGTTCCTGTATGTGATTATTCATCCTCATTACTCCCATGAAGTACTAACTTCAATACTGAGCTAATATCTGAGTCATTGTGAGGCTGCTGTTAAAAAGCACAGCGCTGGCAGCCCTTGTGATGGGCTTCCAAGGCTTGCAGTAGTTGTGCTTTTCTCCAATTTCATCTGAAGCGAAATAATTCATTTCAAAAGTTTCAGCTTTCATTAGCTAGATGTCCTTTTTTACACATGGTGATAGATGGCAATATAGAAATATATATACGTTCTATACATATAAAATGGTGACCAGCAAATACGTATATTCACATATATATGTATTTTTTGGCATCATAAGCGTGCATGCTTTGGCAAAGTAACGCACCATGTTGTTGGGGGGACTTTGTACACAATACACATTTTTGTTAGGGCAGTAAGGTGACCGCGTGGTACATGACACTCACAGGAGTCCCGCGCTAACATCTGCTTTAAAGCTCCTGCTCTTGGGCTTTAAGGGTGAAGGGCTGTTTGACTTCACCGTCCGTGGAGGTATTTAAAAGGCGCGTAGATGTGGCATTTAGGGACGTGGTTTGGTGGCGAACTGGCAGCGTTAGGTTTACAGTTGGAACTGATGGTCTTAAAGGTCTTTGCCAACCTAAGCGATCCTACGAGTCCATGTAGCAACGAGCTGGGTCAATCAGGGTTGCTCGGCTGCCTGCCCTAGGCAAAACAAGAGACACAGAAGCGGCTCCTATGAGATACAGTTAGGGCAAAGAACCTGGCAAATGAGAACACCGGCCGTAATCGGTTTCAGGGCTAGTGGGTGGGGGGCAAGGGCTTAACAATATTTGCATGTACAGTTTCAGTATAAACACTATGTATAGAGCAACCAATCTTGATTAAAAAAATGTTGATGAGTGTATTTAAAAACATGCAGTGGACAGAAGGCAGAAGCTGAAACATGAAATATAAACCAAAGTATTTTTTTTTTTTTAATTAAGGCAACATATAAATGTCAGGTCAATCGAAGAGAACGCACACGTTCCTGGTAGTGCCGAAGCTGTAACCACACACAAAAAAGGCATTACTGCAACAGCTCAGGAAGTGCCAGTGACGGTGTGTAGTTTTATAGCGTGTGTCACTTGGAGGGACCTGAAGGGGCGCAGACACAGCGGTTGCTATCTTTACAGAAGAGCTGCTAGGGAAGGCTAGGAAATGCTGCTTGCTTTGACGGGCTTTCCCTCCTCAAATTAGGGTTAAGCCCAAGGACTTTTCCCCATACTTACACGCTGTTAGTGCTGGAGAATCATAGAACCTCAGAAAATCTCAAGTAGGAAGGGACCCGTAAGGATCAAGACATCACATAGCCTGACTCCAGAAAGTGTATGCCATGCTCCGGTTAGATTAGGTGTGTTTTCTGCTGACTATAAAAAAACCTAAAAGACAACCTTCCTCCTTTCAGCCAATACCCCTTTCTGTTTCCAGAACATAGCTGTATTTTGATTGATTACTACTACTCCCGTCCTTCCCCAGCTCTTTTAAGGCTCTCTTCTGTAGCCTGCTTTTACCTTGCAGCCAGCAGTATGTTCTCATAGACTGCAGGTTGCTGGATGAAAAGGAAGCAGCCAGGGAGGCTGATGCAAGAAACTGCTGTACCAGAGCCACTGAAACTGAGCAAAGGCTTTGGGGAGAAACTGTTGGTTTATCAAGCCAGGTGATTCTTCCCCTAAAAAGTTGTACCCTTGTGTAGCAAACGGCTTATGCATTTTCTTTAATGAGCAAGAACTATGTACTCCTGGAGTCATTCCCCACACGAAACATTTTAGGCCAGTTCATCTACCTCTAGTGAAATCTGACTTAAATGGTTTAAAAGTGCCTCATGCTAGAACAGGCAGGGCTACAGAGCACGCAGAGCTCTGACTTTTTATCCTGTGGCTTCTCACTGCCTTTTGCCAGGAAAGGAGAAAGAGATTTGTGCCCAGCAAAGGTGGCTGCTTTCCGCTGCCCCGGCCCTGAGCAGCACGGAGCACAGGGGAAGAACTGCATCAACTGTGTATACCTGGAGCTTGCAAACTGCCTCAGAGGTGAGGAGCGGGGGGACTAAACCCACGCGCTGGTAGCAAACAGCGTCCAGTGCACGCCACATCAGTCTGAAACCATTCCTGTTAACAAGGCTGAGAAAAAAACCCAAAATGTTCCTGTCGGAGCGCGCGATGCGAGCAGTGGATTGCAAGACTGGAGGTGAAGTTAACCAAAAATACAGAAAAAAATCCCAAATGATCTAGCTGTCAAAATCGTACCTGGAATGGTTCTCTGATCCTCACTGTGACCATGATCCTCTCCTCTTCCCCTCCTCCCCCAGCACCTTTTAGCCCTTCCTGTAGCGGGAAACGGCTTCAGCAAATACTTTGCCCTTAGTTGAACATTAACTCACAGAAGTAGTTTCCACGATTAACCTTCTGATTACACCCTGTGATTAACTTCGGCCACTGCTAGTGGAGAGGGTGGCAGCCTTCCCTTTTATAGCCCGGGGATTTTGTGTGCCTTGTTCTGTGTGTCAGGGAATAGGGTAACAATTTGGCTAAGCTTACTCAAGACAGAAGAATGGTCTTTGACTTAATACAAACAACGCTAACACCAAGGTGAGCACAAAGTGCTTGGTGTCGGTGTAATTTTGTTGCGTTCCGTGGCCCTGTCAAAAGCGGGGTGCTGGTGTCCTGCCCGCAGGCTTCTCAGGTTAAATCGGCAGTTTCTAATACGCCCGAGGAAAGAACTGGGTGTTTGGCCTCAAGGAGACCTGACGCACATTTGCATCGTTGCTCTTCAAAATGCCAAGTTATCGCCATTTCTTAGTGGCGAAACATAAGGTGTTTCAGTGCAGAACAAGCTCTGGGCTCGGGTGGAACCTGGAATTTCTACTTTTTTTCCCCTTTGGGCTTTGCTTGCGTTACTCTGCCGGCACTGGTACACCCACCCCTCGACACAGACCGCCACCCTGCCGCATGTAACCATACCTCGCTCCAGCAGCCACGGGACGTTGCCCAGGCGAAAGGGGAAATCTTGCAGTGCTGGGAAGGAACAGGGAAGTCGGCTCGGTTCCTGGGATCCCGCCAAAGAGGAAAAGTCTGTGGGGAAAAAAAGTGATGAGACTGTTTCTACTGGAGGTCTTCGCATAATAAATAAAAATCCATCTGACTTCCATCAGTGAAAGCTGGGGGTGATGCAAACCATGAGACGTCCCTGGAGATGCGGGCAGGCTCTGGGAAGGCACCGCAACGAGCATGTGGAGCGGGCTACTAAATATAGCGCTGGAAGCTGCAATCAGGAATATATTTTCTGCAACGCTAACCAGTCAGAGGGAGTGACATTAAATTGGTATACACTTTCCACCAATTTCCATATTGCAGCTCTTTCTTTTCTAGAAACTCTCCTTTTGTAGAAAGAACGGTTGAAATTGTGTGTCTGTAGGTGATCTTTGGTGCCGATATTGCGATAGCAATGCTGCGATTGCACCGCTGGAAGGACTGCAAAAAGAAATATGGCCATCAAGGGCTTTATAGCCACTGCTGGATCAGTTACATACTTTTTTTGTTCAGAAGCAGCATAGCACATCTCTTTTACACACCCATGCTTCAATATATGCTTTTAAAGGCTATTTCACAGCCAAAGGAGTACCTGCCGCTCTGGCAGAGGTCTGCCTGTCGCTAAATGCCACTGACCGACCGCTTCCAAAGCTGGCCGGGGGGCACGGACGGGCTGGGCCCTCGGCTGGTGCCTCGGAGCTGTGCCAGGAGGACCTGACCCGCATCAGCTGTGGTTGTGCCTGCCCTGCAGGCCAGCCGCCGGTTTCACACCCTCACCTCAGGAGTTACCCTTCTGAGCCCACGGAAACAGCACTGCATTTGAACAAGGACTAGTGACGCGTATTCTCTGCATGCTTGCAATAAAATCTAACTGCTCTGTTCAACCAGCAGTCAAACGCTGTTGAATCATACTCAGTATGCGCCACTTCGTACTGTAATGACTAGTTACAGAGTGGTGTTTCTGGATGGGACCGTAGCTTCCACCCAGAAACAATGCAGTGGCTGAGCAGTGCCTTTTAGCAACAAACTGCTTCTGGCAAGTTTCTCCTTTCAAAGGCAAAAATCCGGTTTAGACTAAAGGAGAATCAAAGCCACGCTGCTTTTAGCTATTAGCAATCACAATAACCTCTCAGGGAGTCTTACTTTCTTTTAATCTACAAGAACAGCAGTTTATGTTAATCAAGGAGAAAACCCCCAACATTTCATCGCAGACTGTTTGGAGTTACGCCAGAAGCATCTGAGGATGGGGAAAGTAGTCACGCTCGGTGCTTTGATGCTTGCTGACAGGCACTATACCAGAGAGAAAGGCACAGCATCACTTCTTGAATTACAATGTTTGAATTGCTTTAATACAGGAATTAAAACATTGATACCTTCAAATGGACATCCACAATGACACCAGCTGCGTTTTGGTTGACGTAGGCAAACACATGAAGGTATTTCGAGCCAAAGCCAGAAAGAATTTGGCTACTGTGGCATGTAGTCAAACTTCCAGTTGCCAGACTAGGACCTGCAGCCCCGAGTTAGGCTGCTGGCCTGAGCGGCGAGGGATGGGGGCAGTTCCCCCGGCCAGAGCTGGGCAGCAGAGGAAGCAATGTGTGACCAGAGGAGGGCTGCGGAGGGAGGCCGGGGATTAGGGCTGCTCTCTTGATCCGAGTACCTCTCTTTATAATCCCAGCCATTAATAATCTCCATGGTTAAAAGTCAGTAACAGAGACACTTGGCAAGCACCTTACGTACAAAGGGGTGCCAGAGTCCACTAGGACTTCCTCAATATGCAGCTTAGGGTATTTTTCTGTTCGAGATTACAACAAAGGCTGTAAACCAGCTTCAAATATAAGCTTTTAAAAATTTGGAGATGATTAGTTCTAGGAATTTTAATAATCATTTCATAGAAACTAACTGTCCATCTCTGCACCTCACCAACCCCAAGAGACTGCGAAGTCGGACAGGATTTGCTAACTTGCATATGCCAGGATAATAATGCTAATTTTTGATGAGGTAGCTGTGGCAAGCTGTTGTGGAACCAAGGGCATTTTAAGTGCACATGTGATAAGCATGAACTCAGAGGAACTGCCTGGCATTCTGCCTGTACAGTGCTTTCGTCAAGTGAAGGTCTTCCTTTAGGTGTCCAAGTCCCTTTGCTAGTGTTATGAAAAAGATTTCAGTCTCTAGAAAAAAAAACAACAACCATTTAATTCCCTCTTCTCTTGGGAGCAGGAAAGGCTCCTTATATGCTGCAGTAAGATAAATCTTATCCGAGGTCATTCATGGAATTACACGCCTCATGGCAGGCGTTATCCTACCACTCTCAGTACTTTCTCAGGATGGGAACTTACTTTCCAAGACCCGTTCAAATGAACGTGCTGTGTTAATTTACACAGTGGGATAGGTAATCTACCACTTCATGCTCAAGGCCTGCAGGCAAGACATTCACTCGACAGGCACCTCTAAGCCTACCTGAAAGTGCATCGTAAAATACATACGGGAATTTTATGCACCTCAGGAGATGATGGAAGCTGACTGGAAGCTGTGGTTCCTTGGTCTAGAGGACCAAGACGTTGTCTAGAGAACCACCAACAAAGGACCTTGGTCTAGATCTGTAATGAATTTTAGCAGAACAGCCCCCAGAATAAGCATTTTTTTAAACTTTCAGTCTCCAAAGTCAAAATAGAAGAACCTGAACTGAATTCAGATATCTAAGTTACTCTGTAAGAGGAGCTACGGCAGCTCCAGTTCCTACCACACTCTAGCATTACACTTCAGCACTAAAACTAATTGCACCGACACATGTACACCCCACAGAATGCACAATTTGACAGAGGTACCTGAATGGCATTGGCAAGGCTTCGTATCATAAATTTCACCTGCCCCCATCCCTGCCAAGAGGAAAAGGAAAAGCGCTCTGAAGCTCAATAATGAAGTGGGTCCTTCATTATCCTTCACCCACTATCATATCATTCAAATAATTCATTGGGTAAGGGGGAGAAGTCGAGATAGCAGTTGGAGGGCGGAAATACTCCACAACCAGTTTCTTTTAAAATTAGTTGTATTTAATATTTGAATGCCTAAGGCTAGCACTGCTAGACAAATTGCATGATGAATTCTAGTGGAATAAAACATGATTTAAGTACAAAAGCTGGAGGAAAAAATGCTCACGCTTTCCAGAGGCAATGAGGTATTTTAACTATACAAAGTCTGAAAGTCCAAAAACATCTGCAGATCTTCCCCTTTGCACGGTGATCTTTGCTGAACGTTGGGCATTCAGTAGTTCTCTCTTTCTGTGTGTGTTTTTCAAAAGGCTGAGAAAAGTGCATAACCATCTTTAAAGATGAAGGACTTCTTACATCTGCCTTGCCACATTTTTAGACTGGTAGCTTTACAATGTTCAACCACTTTTTCAAGCCATTCTGATATACGGTGGAGGTTTGGATGCATCTTCCTCTGCATCTAAGTCCTGGGCTGGAAACCGATCTGGGAAGTTAAAAACTCTGCCCCCAGGGCCTGTGTGGGGAAGGAAAAGGGAAACCATGAAACCTGGTGTAGACACTTGCACAAAATCCTGTGTTCCTTTTGGCTCGGAGTATTTTGGTTATCAGGGCTTTGGCCTGGGATGGAAAGCTCATTCAGGATGTTCCTTCCACATCCCTGGTGACTATCCAAATACACGGAGGGAAGGAGTTACTCACTTTGTACAGCGCAAACCATTTCCACAGCCTGACTTTGGTCCTCACTGGGTTGCAACCATTCCTATGAATGAAACGACGCCATCAAAAACCACATCTGTGAGTTTGCTTACGAAGGTATACCTGAACTCATTCTAAAAGTCCTTGTAGTTCGCACCTCCTAACAAGTTCTAGTACGAAAGTTTAAAGTCAGCCTCCATTACACACTCGGTATCTTCAGTCAACGGCTGCCTTGGAACCTCTACCCATTAATTCCTTACCAAACGAGATGGTCGGACATACGTGTTTAATATAGCATCAGAATTACTCTAGTAGAGATGTAGCGCTCTTAGCAGAGACACGCAGCGTGTGCCTCATCACTTGAGGTAGAGTCCTCATAAATTAGCAATAAAATGTGGTGCGTCATCGCCCCTACACTTCACACATGGCACAGGGGGTATTGTTATTATTGAATTTGTAGTTGTAGGGATAAGGCATCTTGGTGTGTAAGCACCGGTAAGTCTCTGAAATGCTGTACCAGGAGCAACTGTTGGTTTAAGGGTGAGGGAAGAAGGAGCAGTTTTGGAGGAGAGCGGGAATTCATAGGAAACGGGACCACAGTAGCTTGAGCACTAATGGTTTGGAAAATGGAGATAACTTGTGCTAGGTCTTACACAAGACTGTAAATAAGAGGGGGGCAGTAAAAGGAAAAATACAAAAAGTATAACACCCTTCTAACACCCACTTAATTTCTTAGAATTAGCCCTGGATGACTGAGGTAGAGCTGAGGTTAGGTTTACAGAAGTAAAACAGATCTTCTCCCCAGTTTCTCCCCCTCCTACCCACACTCAGTACAAATAAATGGGTGCCCTGGGCTCCTCACTTACCATCCCGGTTACGCTATCGTAGCACGAGCAGCATGGAAGACTCCGGCATCCCAAGTGAGCCATCACCAGCACAACAAAAGCACTGCAGATAGATGCAGCTAGCATGGCTACGTTAGCACCCTTGACTACTTTATTAAGTACGAACTTCTGCAAGCAGAAAAAGAAATGTTAAAGCCATATTCAAAAGGTGAAGCTCTCCACCAAAAAATACTCTAATGACTGCAAGAATGTTGCGATTGCATCGTAGGAGATTGATTCAGAGTCAGTGTTATTTAAGGCTTTTCTTCCTGTGCTCTGAAGAAGAAGCCAAGTGTGAACCTCAAACAGGAAAAGAGCAAGCAGTGAAATAAGGCTTCTGATTACATGTAAGACGCTATGCAACGGCATCAGGTTTGGAAATAGCCGTAACAATGAGTATAAACCAAAGGAATGGCTGCTCCTCTTCACACTGAATATGAGAAATGTCTTCTTACTCTACTGCACCGTAGCAGCCTGACATTTTGATTTGTCCCACAATAAACTACTGAACAGCTTCATCTACCTGGAATGTCTTCATCCCCACAAGGAGCCATTGCTTATACCAGGTTTGCGGCACAAAAGAGCTAACTCATTCCTTCTTTTCAGCTTTACTGTGGAGGATACACTTGACATAATAGCCAGTTTTAACCAGCTGACCTGTAACTGCTGTAATTTTAGCACCTGAGGTGCGTGCTGGAAAGGATCCGAGCCTAGCAACTACTCTCAGACCAGGCCAGGGATACGGCCAGCACCTACCCCTTCTCATGAGCAGCACCGTGATTTTCTCCTGGCACAACCCAATCCCTTTTGCACTCAGCAGCAGCAGCAAACCCGACTGTAGTGTATTTAGGCACACACCTAGTGTGCGCGCCTCCAGGTACGAGCTGTTGCTCTCAACCAGCTGCTTCTCAGATGGGCACCCAGGTGTGCTGGGCGTTCGTTCACATAGCCACCGATACTAGCCACGCTGCAGCAGCAGCGAATGGCAGGAGCTAGCTATAAAATGTCTACCTAGCCTTGCATGGGTTTTGTGCTTTTCAGTACCTAACTTGATACTTAACTGTAGACTTATACAAATGTTCTTAAACGAGCGCCCTGCTGCCTGCACCACTTCGAACTCCAATTCAGGCACCCTGGAAGTCTGGTTCTGTTTCCAAGTCACGCCTAGTAGTGTTTGCAGATTAAGACAGTCATGTTTCCCAGCAATAAGCACGATATCAATACTTACGGTATGGATAACATGGACCGGGGCAGAACTCAGCTCCTCCTCTTCACCATAGTTGAGGGTGAGGGAGCTATAAACTATTACGATGAGGATGGCAACACAAGAGATTGTGGAAGCAACTATCAGCACATTCACCTAGGCAGAGAAATGAAAGGAGAAAAAGAAAGGGAGCACGAATTAAAACTATCCTCTGACAAATCCATGCAATTAATACAGACAAAACGCACTAACAAGCATTGTAGGTACCGGCTTCTGACCTCCTGTAACACTGAAAAGTATCCGGTAGCAACAGTCACTTGGAAGCCAAACACAGAGCAGTGAAGGTTTCCATGACACTGAATTTCTGAGCTACAACTGAGTCCCAAGTCTTAACCGCAGGTGCTAGCTGGACCCAAAGACTTTTTTCTTAGAGATCTCCTTATAAACAATATCTCCCCCTTGGAGTTTACATGGCTGGAGAGACCTGCCTAGGAAATGTAAGCCAATTACCTTGCTTCCTATTTTAGTGTACACAATTATTAACAACAGGAACACAAAAATAAATGCTTTCAAAAGCAAGTGTTTTTACAGATTTTTTGCTTGTTATTAGAGCCAGCACTTGTCTGCTGCAGCAGAAAGCAAGGTAATGCTGCATCCTCCTTTTACTTAGGAATGCAGCAGCTTTTACAAGGATAACTCAAGAAAATAAGCTCTGAATGCTGCAGAAGGACCAGCCAGCTCATTCCCTACCAAAACCGTTTTCAATTGCCCTGACATTTTGCTCCTGCCCTGTACACGTACAACCACTCACCCACCCACCCCTCCCTGGCTTACAAGAACTGGGTTCTTCCTCTGAGAGGAAAACAAAGCCAGGACGCCTGGGACTCCCATCACCTGCAGAGCACAAAAGGAGTTGGTAACTGGGAGACAAGTATCAGATTTGGAAGATAAACTACTACAGAGCAGATGGAAGGCCCTCGTTTTCAAGGCTTGGATCGGAGTAACTTAGGTCAGAAATGGAAAGAGAATCTCTGATTTCTTCTGTTTTCCTCTGCAGCATCTCCTGGGGGTAGGTCACTGCATGAAATGCGTCTTGCCCACTCGCTACCCCCATGACAGCAATACTCCGACTGGCTTTACAGCTCTGGCCAAACAATAAAACTGATTAAATAAGTCCGATTAAAGTGCTAAAAATGCGCACTGCTTTCCCAAGTCCTTATGCATCTTGTAGATGGAAGAAAGATGTTACTGAAAGGAGACGGGCAGCTTCAGTACAACTCCCTTGCGGCGCGGCTCGCCGGGGTACGAACAGTAACATCAGGTCGCTGAAGGCCAGGGTGTGAGGATGCCCACTGCCCGTTCCTCGCCGCACGACAGAGAGTTAGTGGCACTGTGCTGTGGGACACAGATCATCACCCAGATGGTCATCTACCTGACGGGAGGATGAAGTGTTCCCCTTCCTCCCCGCCATCTTCGGCGGCCTCTCTGTGGTCACTATGCTTCTGCAGAAAACCCTGCCAACTGCCGCTATGCCCCATTTTCTTCATTATCCAGTAGAAACTTAGTTTATTTAGCTCCTTCAGAGGGAAGCCCCGCTTGCACTCTCCTGCCTATACCACAGAGTAAGGTAACTTTTATTATCTGGGTTCAAAGCAGGTAACCAGGGAAGCGCTGGCAAGAAGCCCTGGCCTCCCTCCCGCCCCCAAGCTGAGCACCAGTAGGTAGTAGCAGAGGAAAAAAAAAAACCCGACAAAACAAAGCATAGAAAATATAGTGCCACTTTACCATCCCAGCCCAAATTGGAGCTCTGGTTTTGCCCAGCTGAGACTCCGTTCTGAAGATGGCGTCTATGAACCCACTGACGACGCACACCGTGCTGAAGGCGATCTGGAACAGGCCCAGCACGACCATGTTCCTCTGGTTAAAGATGAAGTACCGATAGCGATCCATTCTGCTTGGCTTCACGCGTAAACCCCCACCGGCGGCGACCGCAAAGCTGCGCCGAGGCCCCCCGGGGAAGGGGGAGAACAGCTTTCCCTAGGCGGGAGAAAGAAGGGACAGGAGCATCAGCGCGCCGGCACCTGCGGCGCGGCACGGCCGCACGTGCTCCAGCAGCACCGGGTTCATCTCCTCCCCATCGGCGGCGGCGGCGGCGGAAGGCGAGCACAGGCGAGCGGTGTTTTTGGGAGATCCCTCACGCCGGTGCCCGGGACGCCGTTTCTGGGCGCTTTCGGGTGGAGATGTAGCGATCTTCGCGCCAGGCCCCGAGGCTGGCCTTTCTCCTCCGGGGTGCCTGCTGCCCGCAGCGGTGCGCCCGGGCTTTGCTGCTTTGAGAAGAGGGAGCTCCGTAGCTCGCTAGGGAACGGCCNGCGGAGCGGAGCGGAGGGGAGGGGAGGGGGCGGCCGGCCCTCACCGGCGCTGCTCGGCGGCGGCTCCGGGCGCC
>VZTV01117629.1:192588-236454 GCA_013400875.1 Anhinga rufa | reverse complement strand
AATGAAAGCTTCTCGCTGCTCTTCCACCCCAGAATCCCTGTCGGGGGTTCGGGAATCACGGGGCCGGGAAGGCCTGGCCCAGCCCTCGCCGCTGGCCCGGCCTCTCGCCAGCAGCCGGCAGGACGCACGCGTTTGGCCCTGTCTTCTCTCGGAATCGGTAGTGCTGCTTGGCAGCCGTGCCGAGCCTCAGCAGGCCCTGCTGACGGAAGAGTTGCTGACCTATTTATCAGCACCTGCTTTACGGGCGGCTTTGCCGGCTGATGCCAGAGCCGAGTACCGCGTCGGGACGCGCAGGAGGCGAGCTCAGGTGTCCCATGAGGATGGGCGGCGGGAAGAAGGGAGGAGAAGCCTCTGCAGGGAGGCTCGCGGTGGCCCGGCTGCCTTTTGGGGTCCGTGCCCCGGGGCGGGCGAGCCCGTAGGCGCGGAGATGCTGCTGCAAGGGGGACGGTGGCAGGGCAGGCATCCCGGGCTTACTGCAGGGCTCCCAGCGGGCTCCTTCCCCGATGACAGCCATCGTGCTGCGAGGCAGACCCACCGGCTCTGCCAAAATGGCTCCTGGCTGGTATTTATACAAGCGAAAGCGGGATCAGGCCTGCTGAATCGCTGCCTCCCTGTCCCCATGGAAACAGATGCGGGATGCTGCAGAAGGCTGCTCCTCGCAGCTCCCACTCTGGAAGCCGGTCCTCATCGCTGGTCCCCTGGCAGAAGAGCCCTTGAGCAGGAGGCGGGGGGCCAAACCTGATCTCCATTTTGTCTTAGGAGAGCGAGACCCTTCTCTTCAGGGGAAAAATGGAAATGTAATCAGATGAGCTTGTATAGTGCAAATAGAAAATCAGTTTTAATAAAGCCAGAAGAAATGCAAAGCAGCCGCTTGTGATGGAAATTGTGTTAAATAGACTCCTCTTGAAGGAAAAGCCGCTCCGGGGATGTGCATCGGGGAGGCACGCAGCCCCGGGCTCGCTCCTGCTCTTCGCCGAGGCCTCGGGTGGCGGCAGGAGCAGCCTTCGCAGGCGGGAACGGCTCCCCGGGGCGGCACTTGTGCAGCGGCCGCCTCTGCGC
The DNA here is from genome assembly GCA_013400875.1 of Anhinga rufa. NCBI lineage: Eukaryota > Metazoa > Chordata > Aves > Suliformes > Anhingidae > Anhinga > Anhinga rufa. The sequence goes on along the minus strand of VZTV01117629.1, from coordinate 235,395 downwards.
CGCGGCGGGGTGCGAGGGGCACCGGACCCCCGCGGCCTCCCCGCTCCCCTCCCCGGAGGCTCCCGGCCCCGCAGCCCCTCCGGCGGGGGAGCGGCTCCCGCCGGCGCTGCGGAGCTTAATTATAGCTCAGAGGAGGCACTTTGGCTTTATTGCTTTCATTTATTACAAAAAGACCGGTGCCTGTTTTCTGAAGCAGCTATCTGGTCAAATCGCGGCCGATAAGCAATGCTGGTCTGTCTTTTTAAGACAGCCAAAATTTATCACTTTTTGCTTATTTATTTATTTAGCGAGGCTCTGGTGGTGGCATGTATTTTTCTTCGAGTGACGTTTCGCAAAAGGTTTTATTTTCCCATTCAGCCCTAGAAAATAGGAAAGGAAGGCAGCTCTGCAACAACCCCCCCTGGACGGTACAGGAGATAACTTAGCGCTGGGTTCCAGCGGTGCCTTCGCCGCCGGGCTCCTCAAAGGCTGCTCGTGCTGTGGCAGTTGGCAACCGCTCTTCATTTATTTTTATTTTCCAAGTTAGCCATTGAGGCGCAGCAGGCTCTTTTTGCGGCGCAGGATGGCGGAGAGCGTTTTGCGTCCAGCGAGGGGACAGAGCTGGCCTGCGGGATGGGTTTGCCCAGCCCCATCGGCATCCCCGAGGCTCCTGCTCCGTGCTGGGAGGTGGCGAAGCCAGCCTTGAGGGGTGCAGGGGCACAGCCGCAGCGGGGCAGTGCCGGCGAAGGAGATGCGAGCTCCTGCGGGGACCAGACAGCGCGGGAGAGACTTGCGAGTCTATGCGTAGCATCGCGAGCGTCTTGAAATGTCTCCCCTTCCTGGCAGGCGAAGCTCCGCTTAGAGTAAAATCCTCACAGCAAATGAAACAAAACAAGGAGGAATTTAGTGCGTGAAACCTTTATTAGAGCCCCGAGGAGCAGGCTCCCTTAAAGTTTCCGTTAATGAGATTACAGGAGTGATGCGCCTTGCATCTGGCGGGCTGTGTCAAATGGCTTTCAAGCCTGCTTGGAGGAGTCGCAGGCGCTGGAGAGGAGGCTGGTGGCGGGCGAGCTGTGCGAGGGCGCCCGCACCCTGCGGTCTGGGTGCCTGGCGCTCTGGGATGGCGGCCTCGGTCCTCCACAGCTCTGTCTGCGACAGCCCCTTGCAGAGCTGTTCCCGAGGTTGCTGCCGGAGTGGACGCGGGCGCCTGCAGCCCTGCCCTAGGGATGCCGGTCCTAGGGATGCCGGTCCTAGGGATGCCGGTCCTAGGGATGCCGGTCCTAGGGATGCCCATCCCACGCTCCCGGGTGCGGAGGCTGGAGCTGCTGTTCCTGTGGCGTCCGTGGGCTGCTCCTTGCCCGCGGCGGGGCGAACCCCAGCACAGCCGCCCTGCGGGGAGAGGCTGCTGCGGGGAGCCGCGCTCCCCAGCTGCTGCTGGGAACCGAAGGACTAAGCTCCCCAGGCCTCCTTTTTCCCCTCTGCTGCCTCTCCCCGCTGGGTGGAAGCTGGCCCAGGGATAATAAAGCAAGGGCAGCGTTCCCCTTTTCTATCAGCCCTTCACTCAAAGGGAAGAGCTGGGTGTTTGGAGGGGAGGGAGGAATTGCAAGGCACGCAAAGCAAAGGCACGGCCTATAATTGGCCAGCCGTAATTTCATAATTCATCTCCGTGAAACACAATGAAATTAAAAGAGTTTAGATTCCAAAGTGTAATGATCATCAATTAAATTCTGCTGGGGCTGAGCCTCCCTTTCATTTGCATTTTATTTTATTATTATTATTTCTCCGTGGCTGTGAGAGGCTGAAAACAAAAGCTGCTGCTGGAGGTTGGGGTGGGGGGAGCGGCTGGGGAGAATTAGAGATGGCAATTACTGCTGGGTGACAGAGAAAACCCAGGGAAAGGAGGTTTTTCCTCTGCCTCGCACCAGTGGCAGGCAGGGGAATCCATCATCCTGAGCCTAATCAGTTAATGCTGATAAACTGCCAGCAATAACAGACAATTGAGCTGGGGGTTTTGGGCTCCGAGTTCATTCATTTTGGAAGTGCCATAACTAACCCATTAAAAAGAGAAAAGCACAAAAGCAAAGCCCTGGCCCCTGCCTGGGTGCCCTAATGAAGGCTGCTGTTGATTCTTTTAAGTGTGGATGATGATGTGTTTAGCGGCTATTGATGCCAGAGGTTTAGCCCAGGCTGGGAAAGCAGCTGGATGCTTTGAAGAAAGGAGTTTGTGTTTATCCCTGGCAGCAGCTTTTGCCCTGGGTGCCAGCTCCCGCGGTAGTCCCGGGGGAGACGGGCCGCCGGCGGGGCCCGGCCGTGTCAAGGGCTGGGTCTGCCGGTGGGACTGGGCTACGCGCGGGGGGCCTGTAGGAGCTGGCTCGTGGAGCGCGGTGTGATGGCAGTGCGTGGCACTGCCGCTGCGGCGGGTCCCTCTGGGGAGTTGCCTCCCGCGGGTTGGATCGCTTATCGTCGCTCTGTTAAATTACTGATGCAAATGGAGGCAGGCTGCGCGTGCTCTTCTCGCAAGCTGCCTCTCGAAAGGCAAAGCCTCGCTTAGGAGCACGGCTACATTGGGCATGTTTTCGCTTACGCTCGTCATGGTTAAACGTCCACCGGCAAGCACAAAGCTGCAGTTGCTCCAGAGAAACGCGGGCTTGCCGAGGTGCTGGCTGGAGCCGGGCAGCGGCGGCTTCCCATCTCGGACCGCTCTTCTGCCTCGCTTAACTTCTGCCATCGCCCGCAGAACGTGCGGTGAATGATTTGATCCCCCCAGGGTGACAAATGGCAGGAATTGATCTCCGCAGGAAGCTCTGCGTAAAGGCTGGAGACCCGAGGGGCGTGGGGGGGCTGGCGGGGCTCATTCATTGCCCCAGGACCTGCGGTTGCTTCCAGCCCCGCTTCCAGCCCCTCGGTCTGGCCCGGCTAGCTCGGCTTTCACTGTGGCTTCCATCAGCGTTTGAAGCTACGTGGCTGGAGGTGTCCAGATTTATTTACCCGTGGGACCTAAACAGCCAGCTTCCCTTACTTACCCAGAAAGAATAGCTTTTCCCATAAGTTATACCGCCAGGGAGCAACTGCTCTCGTTGTCCGTCCCGTGCAACAGGGACCGGAGAAGTTCCCTGACCTGCTTTTCCTTTAGTAGGGGAGATTTCTTACCCAAACACCCCAGTGGCGTTACAGCTCTCCGGGCGCCGGGACTCCTTTTGCAAAGTCGCTCGGTGTTTAATTACCCTCGCTGTAAAGCCTGCCCCGATGTCTGGTCTGCGTTCGCCTGGCTCTCACTTCCCGCCGCTGGTGGGGTTTTTTTTCCACCTTTGTTGTTAGACTGAAGAGCCCTCTCTTATCAGTTTTTTTTGTTCTCCGGGTAGGTATTTAAAGACTTTGATCAAGTCACCTCATCACCTTCTCTTTGTTAATCTGGAGAGACTGAACTCCTTGAGACTTTTGCGATGAGGCAGGAATTGTGCCTCTGCATCCCTCGGCTGCTTTGAAAATCCCAGCCAGAGAGTCAAAGGTTGGGCACCTGAAAACGAGAGGGCATCCGGAGCGCTCGCCTCGCTACGTCTCTGCGCTTCTGCCCCCGCTCGCGCAGCGGGCTTTGACGTTGCGGAGGAACTGTGCCGGTGGCTCTGTTGGAATGTTTCTGTTCGTGTGTTTTGTCTTTTTCTCCTGCGATGGGTGATAGATCCTTCTCGGAAGCAGATCCCCCAGCGGAGTGCTGGCTCTTCGAGCCCTCCCCGGTGCCTGCACGCTCTGCCCCGCGCCTGGGAGCTGTGGGGTGCGTGGCTGGGGGAGGTGGGGGGCTGTCGCTTGCTTCTCCCGCTCTCCTGCCTCTGCAGGAGGGGCGCGAGCTGCCTTCGCAAGCGCTGTGCTCTGCTGCTATCCTTTTCCTCTCGGTGCTGGCAGAAACCCCGTGGTCTGTGTTTGGGGAGGTGGGGAGAGCGGCATCTGTGAGTTATTTTGCTGGTGAGCTGAGAAACCGCGGTGCGATCGGCTTTGAACGCTTCTGTGGATCAGTCAAGGAGGACTAACTTTAATCTAGACCCAGCAGACCCTTCTGCACAACATATTTGGGAGGTTGCACGAGCTAGCTCCAGGAAAGCCTCCTGGGAGCCCGCTAAAGCCTACCATCAAAGGTATTTAGTCTTTGCAGGAAACAGGACTGTGGAAAGACTAAATGATCCAGAAAGGATGTTTTACCTCAGAGGGGTCTGTTTTCCAGCCTGCCTCTGAATTTCAAGCCCCTTGCTGTGCTGGGGCCCAGCTCGGTCTCCGAAGGACCCACGTGCAGTGCGCTGGACGGTTTTCAGGGCCGGGGTTCCCTGGGCGCGTGGCTCAGATAGCCCCAGCGCGGCTGGGCAGGAGGAGCAGCGGCACGGCGGGGTGGTGGGCTCTGCCAGCTCTTGGCATTGCCAGCTCCCCTCGGCCCCCCCGAGCCCCCATCGCCTTCTAAAGCCGCTGCAGGGGCGAACCCCCTCGGGGTGGCTGGCTGAGGCTCTGCCCCACGTGGGGCCGGCAGAGCTGCCCGCCCTGGCAAGGAGGGAGCCCCGACCCCCCCACGGAGCTTCCTCCCTTGTCCTGCTCTCCCCCAGCTGCCCCAGTGTAATGAGTTGTCAGGACCACGAGGATGGACGGGGTGCACCGGGTCCTGATGAGATGATACAGCAACGATTCCATTTCATCTCGAATTTGACATTAAACTTTAATAGTCTCAAGGACAAGAAGCCAAGAGATATCAGATGTAATGAGATAAAGCAAAGTTTCTCTGACAGCAAATTTGATCACAAATGGGCTCCGAGATTGCTTCTTTGATATAAATGAAACATAATTCATCTTCCAGTGCCTTCAATGGGCTTTGAGGCCATGTATAATAACAGTGTCGCCATTGCCTAGCTCTGACAAGTGCCTGCGTGGCATGAGGAGGACGGGCCCCGAGACCCCGCTCGCTCTCCTCGGTGGCCCTGGATGGGACGTGGGAGGCGGCAGCCTCCTGCCAGGAGCTCCTGAGCAGGCTGGTGGGGCGAGCGGAGCTGCGGGCAGGGCCGGGCAGCACCCTTCTGCTCCCGCCGCGCAGGCGGGGAGAGATGCTTCCAGCCCCGGGAGCCGGGGGCTGCTCGTGCGCGGCTGGGCTGTGCTCCTCGCACCCCGAAGGGCTCCCTGCGGTCCTGTCGTGGAGGGCTGGGGCAGCACAGAGCTGCTGGAGCCCCGGCCCTGCCCGCCAAGCGAGTCAGCTGCGGTGGTGCCTTTGGGAGGGGAAAGGGAGGTGCGGGAGGCTCAGGGAGATGCGGGAGGCTCAGAGGGATGCTGCGGACAGAGCAGCACCAGCAAGAAAGCCTTGTTACCCATGGCGGTTGCTCAGGCTGCTGCGGCCGGACCGGGAGGCCGCAAAGCCGTGGTGCTGCTGGGCTCTGCTGAAGGGTTTGCTGCTCACGTGGCTGTGCCGCTTTCCCCTTGCAGAGGTGGGGATGCACGCCCTCCCGTTTCGGGTGCTGCCTCCCTCTGTGGCCAGCTCCTGCTTCCGTCTGGCCGATGGCTTCGTCCTCCTTCACAGGGACGTGGGCATTTGCAGACAGATAAGGAGGCGAGCCACGTTTCCCTTCAGTAGCGGCGGTGACTACTGCTTTTTGTGCTCCAGGGCTTTGCGTAACTTTATTCCTGCCCATAGGAAGCCAACAGGCAAAGCCTTGGCTCGCACGCGTGTCGCACGCGGGGCTTCCAGCCACCGTCCCACCTGGAGGCTGCTGCATTCCACCTCTGCAAGCAGCAAGGCAAGTGCAGCCGCTTGCCTGGAGGACTGAGCCCCAGGGCCCTTAGTGAGGCACAGCAAAGGGCGACAGAAACGAAGCAAATACTTTGGAACAGCTCGGGAACCGCAGTAAGTTCACGTAGAGGTTCATTGAGCAATTGCGAATAACAAAGCAATTCACTAAAATCTATCTGATTGCAGTTAGCTGAGCAAAGTGAAGGGCCAAGCGCACAGGGTAAATCATTTGCGACAAGGAGTTGGCCAGGCTCTGGCTGGGCAGATTAATTAGTCAGTGTTTGAAGAGATTGAAGAGAGGTGAAAGATTGCCCGGTGCTACCAATTGGTCATTCGGGAAGTAGCACCGGTGAGGCAGGCGCGTGCCTCGCACCCGGCTCCGCAGCTCGCCGCGGGCACGTGCTCCGGCGCCGCTGACCTTGCGGGGAGCTGGAGTCACAACACCCGGCCGTGACCCCGAAACTATGCGCTGCGGTTGTTTGGGCCGGGCTGTACCGTACCCCAGATTCGGCAGGGTCTGGGTGCAGGATGTGTCTCGGTAGCTGTCGAGGGAGGGTTTGGGCAACGGGGTCTGGCATGTAAAGGCAACAGCAAAGCAGAGGATGCGCAACCAGGTTGCTGGGTGCTCTAAAGCCCTCTATACATCAGAATCAACATGTCCCTGGCGGATAGAGGAGGGGTCTTCTACGGGCTGAGAGCGTTTTGCTCGGCGGAGCCGATCTGCCTGGGCGCCCAGCACCCACTGCATGAGCGCTGTGCTCGCTCAGCTTCGCGCGGCCCCGGAGGAGGACCCTGAGGCTGACGGTGCTGCCACTGTAATTATAACGGATTCATTTTGCGCCGTTTCCTGATCTTGTTATTGTCTTTGTCATCAGGATTAATTTTGCTCTGTGTTTTTCCTTCCTCTTTGGCGTTACAAGTGCCTGGGAGAGGCAGCGGCAGCACCCCGACGGCCAGCGTGTTAGGTGGGACGTGGCAATGCTCCCCAGCGGCGCGGCCTGCCCTGGTGCTGCGCGGCACGGCCTCGGCAGTGACGGCAAGCGGTGGGGCCGTGCTGCTGGCCCCCCAGCCGGCTGCCCGCAAGCCCTGGCTTGGCCCCTTCCCTATGGCGCCCCGCCGGGCCTGTGCTGGGTGGGCTTCGGGGGTCCGCAGGGCTCTCCCGGTGTTTTGCCTACAGATGTCTCTCTCGAGCAGCTCTGGGGTGCCTGGAGCTGGTGTGCGCGGCGGAGGGAATGGCGGCTGCTGCTGGAGCCCTTCCCCCTGCGCACACGCACATCTGGTACCAAACACCATCAATCTGCTGGAGCCGGGGAAAGGCATCCTGCAAGGAGCCTAACACTTGCTACCTCGCCTTAATTGGCAAGACAGGCTTGATTTATTTGTTAATTAACAGACACGAGCGTGATGATGTGTTTTGCTGTAGGTATGCTTTAGAGCGACGGCTCCCCTTCGGGTGCCCGGGGGAAAGCAGAGGGTCTGGAGGTCTGCGTGGGAACTGGTGGTGCGGGGCATCAGGAGAGGGAGAAGTTGGGCTGTGAGCGTCCCCTTCGTGCCTCCCGAGGTCTGGCGTCCTCCCTGGGCAGCGTGACGGAGGGAAAAGCTGTCCCTCCTCTTGCCACCCAACCCCAGGGGCAGGAAACCAGGGAGCTGCGATAGATGCGCCCCTTTCCAGGGTGCTTTTATGAACGTTGGGGCTTAGCTGAGCGATTCAGTTACCTGTGTGCCTTGGAAAAGGGCTGGTTTGCCCACAGCCTTCTGCTTGGAGCAGAGGAGGGGTTAAAGTCGCAGAGAAACTGCAGCTGCCCACTTGAATCATCTCGGGAAGCGGCGGCGAGGTCAGCTTGGGCTGGGGGACCGCGGGCATTAACCTAGGTAGGCACAGGACGGGTCTGCAGCACTGGTAGGGGCTCAGCAGCGCCGGGGCAGGCAGGGAGCTCCCGCTGGGACTGCGAAGAGGGGCAAGCAGCGGGACGGCCTCGCGGGCTCTGCCTCGCGCTCCTGGGCAGAGCATGGCACGGCCGGGCGGTGATGGGTGCCCTGGGGCCGACTGTCGCCTCGGGGCTGCTGGGGCCGGCTCCCGCTCCCTCCGGCTCAGCGGTGCTCCTGCCCCCACGCCCGCTGCAAGTGTGGGGAGCAGGGGAGGATGAGGAGGGCGCCTTGTTGCGGTTGCAGATGGGTTAATTGTCTGTGGGGAAATGAACAGGAGGCTTTTGCATGATAAAGAAGCCTGAAAATCAAGGATGGCAGCTGTTTCATTTCCTGTTTTTTTTAAATTTTTATTATCATTAAATTGCTTCCAGTGACCTGTAATATTTTTGTACGGTGGCAATTACAGCTCTTGGAGCATTAAACCGCATGCACACGCACAACCCGTTAACTTCGTCCAAAGGGCAGAGCCAGAGCTCCCCAGCGCGCAGGGAGCGGCGCCTCTCTCCCCTCACCCCGTTTAGCCTAACGAGGCCCCGCGCGCTCTGAAACCCGGACGTGCCTTGGCCGGCTCTGATGGCCGGGAAGGGGCAGACACCCGTGTGTGGTGTGCGGAGAGGCAAACCGGGCTCCGGAGGGGCTGGCGGGCTCCCTCACAGCGTTTGGGTGCCGTGCTGCTGCCGCCTCGCTTGCTGGAGAAGGAATTTGGGGCGTTTATGTGATTTTTATGCTTTTCAATATTCGGTTCTATGTTTTCAGTGACCGACGTGCCATTTGCTGCTCTGGGACACGGCGCCTAACCGCGCTGTGCAAAACCAGCCCGTCTTCTGGCTGTGATGCCCCGGAGGGCGCTGGAGCTGCCCCCAGCAGAGCCGGGGTGCAGGGGCGGCTGGGGCGAGCGCGTTCAGCGTGCTCCCCTCCTCATTCCCCTTCCTGGCCTCGGAGAACAGCACGGGTGTTCTCCAGCGATGCTGTGCAGGGAGAGGTTTCTTCATTCCCTTCTCCCCCCTCCCTGTGCGTTGCATCAAGCTGGCGCACGAGGGGCTGAGTGCAGGCTGCTGATGGGGTCCTTCCTGCCTGAAACTCCTGGTGAATATGAAAAGTCGAATTGATTCCCTCTAATAAATGAAGCAGTTGGATGTCTCATTTGTAAGTTGACATCCACGCCAGTGCTTCAGCTGCTGCTTCTCACCCCTGGCTGGGAGATGCACTTATTAAGATGGCATTCGGCAAAGCTATTGCCATTTACCTGGAGCCAATCTATCTGCAATTCGCTTCGGGTTGGGAAGGCGCCGCTGGCGGGGGCAGAGCGGGCTGGGGTGGGAGAGGGGGTCCGGGGCGGCTTTGGATGTCTACTTTCTGCCAATAGATCGCCGTCTTGTTCGTTGTCCGTGGCCGAAGGAGGTTGCTTGCTAACCTGGCAGGGACTCTCGGTGCGGTTTGTGCCGCCTGGCAGCTGGCGCAGCATGGTCTGCGTGCGTCGGGGCCGGCTGGTGCTTGGCAAGGGGCGTCTGGGTGCGAGGGTCTCGGGGGGTGAGGGTTTGCAAGGCTGTGAGCCGTCGTACGTGCTGCAGCGGCAATTTGTCGGGCGCTCCCTCGGTGCGTGTCTCGGACGGTTTCTTTGTTCCCTGCAAAGCCAACGATGGAGGTGACGAATTCTGCCCTTTGGAGCGGAGCGGGGGACGCGGCTGGGGTGGTGCCCGGGTCCAGTGGCCCTCTTCTGCGACGGCCTCGTGATGGAAGCGGTTTTGCCGGCTTCCCCTCCCCTCCGCTTTCTGTTGTGGTTCCTCTGCAGGACTGAAAGCAATGATGATAAGTCAAAAACCCTCCCTTGGTCTCGGTGAGGTGCTGAGAACCCGGGATAAGAGTTTATCCATCCTAAATAATAATGCACTGGAGCTGCCAGCTCCCCGCAGACTCGATTTGCATGATGCTAAAAATCAATGACCCGAGCGGCTCTTTGATGCGCGGAGAAGAGAGTCCAAAGGACTCGGTGCCGGACTATCCAGGGACACGCAGGATGCTGGAAGCTATTAACAGTGAGGATGTTGTCACGGGCTAGCCATGCCCTGGATTTCACACCAATCTAACAAAGGGAGCTAGTTGCTGCGAGCGCAGAGCCCGGGCTGATTAAATCTTTGTTTAAGAGCTCCAGAGCTCCATTACCTACATCAGGAGGGAGTTAATTAAACAAGGAAGGTGGGAGGTGGCAGTCGATGTGGCTGAGGGCATCTCCGCAGAGGCAGGGCTCCTGCACGGCGCCAGCCGCCGCTCGCACGTTGCTGCTCCGGACAGCGTGCCAGACGAGAGCGAGCCTTCAGCAAAGCCCGTCTGCTCACGTCGGCGCCGGCGCTTTCCACGGTGCGGGGGGCAGCTGGAAAATTCCAGTGCCTCGCCACCTCCTCTCCAGCCCCTGCTTTCCCTTCCCTTCTCTTGGGGAATCTCCAGAAAAGAGGGTTTTTGGCAGGGCTTTGGGAGCTCCTGGCCCTGTGGAAGCCGTCCCGCTGCGAGCAGCGCTCGGCTGGGGCAGAGCCCCGGGCCTCCGGCCGCTCCTCCCCGCCCGTCCGTGCGGTTGCCCCCAGACTCGCCCCGGCGCAGCCGCGGTGGCAGCCGGGTGCGGGGCCGATGTCCTCCTCGGGCACGCTGGAGCGCGCGGGCGGGCGCGGGTGCCGGTGCTTTCGCATCCCGGCCGTCCTGCGGGCGAGCGGGATCTCAAGCGGCACCTCGCTGGGTTCGCACGCTGGGGGAAGAGCGGGTGGGAGAGTCGGCGGAGTTCCCCTCCCACGCCAAGGCAGCGACCGTCTCCCCAGGCCCCCTATTTGTTGTTTGGATATCAGGCTGCCCGTAATCGGTTTCCACTTCCATTAGGCGCGTCCCTGTCAGGAGCTGGAGGCTCGGTGGCAGCCACCCCGCTGCTTCCATTTGGCTGTACGAGGCAATAGATTAGATTCCTGTTTGCTTCATGGAAGATCCCTAGTGATATCAATTAGATATGTCAGAGGGACCCGGGGGAATATTTCTTCCTTTATTTATTTATTGGAGTTGAAGACATCGCAGGCTATCGCAGTGAGACACATAATGTCTCTCTCCTTTCTTCACTCACACTCATTCTCTTTCTTTTGATGGCTTGTAATAAAGCACAGCAAAGGTTATTTCCAGGAGGGGAGAGGCTGTCGCTGGGCCGGCACCCAGCCGCATTGCATGGAGCAGCCCTGCTTGCAGACCCAGGACATGCTCGCCCTCTCGGAGCCGGAGCGCAGAGGAACCAGCGTGTCGCCCTTGCTTGCGCTGGCTGTGTGAGCGCCTCGTACGTGGTTGCCCGCGTGCAGCTGCCCTGCATCGCGCTGGCTCCCTGCCCCGACGAGGGGAGAGCCGAAGGCACCGCTCGGCAGCTCCCTCCCCTCGGTCCAGCCCTGGCAGGTCCCAAGCGCTGCCGGCTCCTGCCGCAGGTGCCACCGAGAGGCACCAGAGCAAATCTAATGAGATACGCAAGAGAGTGGTGCAAATAATTTAAATCTGTCAGTGCTGGAGACAGAGAGAGGTGAGGATAATGAAAGAAGCCCTGATGATGCCTGACATCCTCGATGGCAGCTGGAGCAGGCGCTTCGTTACGGTGCTGGGGGCCCTGGCCAGGCGCAGGGAAGGGGAAATGTCACTTAATGATGGTGGATTCCTCATGTCACGCCACAGCATCCCGGCCAGCTCCCCCCACTCCGGCAGGGAGCCGGAGGATTAGCAAAATGAGGGCTGGCGTAAGAGGAAACAAGTTTAGCCGGCCTGAAACGTGCTGTTTGTCCTTGCGGCGCCCGGGGAGGGGTGCCTGCGCCCAGGGCTGGCGGTGCAGAGCCGCACGGGGCAAGGGCTGCGCGGGGCATCGCTCGGTGCCCCCGCCGGGGCAGCTGCCCGTGCGCCCAGGGCCCGTGACACTCTGCCGAAGGCGCGCTCCTCCCCGTTCTGAGGAAGCTGCTCGATTTTGCTTCACGCTAGCTGTACGCGCCTCGGAGCTAAGACGGCCTCCGTCCGTCCTGCGGGCAGCCTGGTTGCTTTACAGGGCCCGTTAATCTGGTTCGTATAAAATACCGTTAGCTCCTGTCATCAACTGTCTCCTGTTCCCACCGAGGTCAAGTGCAGACCTCCCATCCATTCCAATGAGGAGGACAGGCCGTAAAACATGCTTTATGAGCGTTGGCTAATGAATCCCTCCCATGAGGCATGCGCTATGGAGCGGGGCGGCGGGGAACAGCTCCTCTTCATGCCTCTTGAGTGGATTTCCTTGCTCTTTGGGGGGTTTGTCGCAGAGCAGCGAGGCTTTCAGAAGGGGGGCTAAGACGGCGTGCGGGCCAGTGCTCTAAGTGCCGTCCAGCCTTTGGTGGGGTCTCGCCTTGCCGTGTGCCGCCCCGCCGCGCTGCCGGCCAGGACGGGGTGCTCGTGCCCCTCGTCGCCCGCCCTAGCCTGCGAGCCCAGCTCGGGAGCGAGCGAGCCGCCCGGCTCACGGGCGCCCGCAGCTCAGGCGCCGGCTCCCCCCGCCCCAGCCGTGGGTTTGCTCTGGCTCTCTCTCTGGGAGTGAGTCCCATTTGAATGTTAATGCCTCTAAGATGAAACCTGGCTGATTAAATTTTAGACTTGCAAATGGATTTGGTAAATAGATGTTAGGAAAGGCGGGACGGAGACTGCCTGCCTTGATAGCAGATACAGTAAATAGCAGCACTTTGTGATTAGGTGAGAGATTCACTCTCGGAAAATGGGAGTCTCGAGGGGCTGTTTTCTGGTGAGAAATCCTTTTAAGTAAATAAATTTATGGCAGTTTTTCTTTTCCCAAACAAAAAGAAGTCCCTCGGCTGCTTCTCCCAGGCTGTCGGCAGGCGGCTGAATGGGAAATAGAGAGATATAAGCAGCCAGGCTGGCTGGGAGCCCCGCTCGGGCGCTGGGGCGAGGCGGCAGGCGTTGGCATCCCGGAGGGCAGCGGGAACATGAGGCACAGCGTTCCCAGCCTCTCCCGGCGTGCCAGACGGAGGAGGGTTTCGTGGGAAATGCCGCCGGGATGGGTTCCCGGCACTGCCGCGCGTGGCAGGACAGGTCGCCGAGCCCTCCGGGGAACGTGGCCCTGCGGATGCTGCAGGCGGGGAGGCACGGAGCCTGGCCGCTCCTGGGGAAGCGCTTGGGCATCGACCGCTCCTGCCCGCGGGAGGCAAAGCCACGGCGGGGAGCGGAGATGCAGCCTGGAAGAGAGATCCTTCCCTCCCGCCCGCCCGGCCCTGGCAGCAGCCTCCGCCTCCGTTGCAGCTGAGGATGGATTATTCCTGCTTGGCTCACAGGTCTATTTTATTTTCCCTGCGAAAAAGAAAGCCTGTGTTTGAAATACCTTTAAAAATGCAGATAGCGGGGCAAACCGCATCGACCTCTGAGTATAATATAGAGGAAGATTTTCATAACAGTGTTGCATTCATTCTTATCTGGAGCGGTATGAAATATTGAGAAGAAAGAAGAAAAAAGTAAGGGTTGAAGCTGGAGCCTGGATTTAGCGCATATTAAACCATTTGTCTTTTGCTCCCCTGCTGAGCTCGAGCCTACAGGGCTGCTCCAGCCCTAAAATCTGGGGAGAAACCCAGCGCAGGCAGGCAGCGTCCAAGGGGAAAGGGCTGCCGAGCTGCCTGGCAGCGGTCAGATGCTTCCCTCTGAGCCGCCTCCCTCCGTGGCAGAGTCTTCCCAAGCCGGTGCGGTTTTCGGGGCAAACCGGGTTTCCGAAGCGTGGCTGGGTGGCGGGATGCCGCTCTCGGCGGTGCTTTGCTTGCCGCCTCTGCCCCGCGGTCTGGCTATCGGCTCTCGAGGGAGAGCGCAGCCCTGCGCCCTGTCCCATCGCTCTGCTCAGCATCTCCCGGCCAGACCCCCCCAGGGGCGAGGGTTCGTGCTGATGAAAGCGGGTGCCGAGACGGCACGTCGGCAGTGGCCTGCCCTTCTGCTGGGGGAGCTGGGGCCAGTGAACATCCGTCAAGAGTTATGCTTTCTATTTACCTACGTGAAATCTCCATTGCTTTTCTTGTTCTGTATATTGAAACATACATCATCTGTTCATTAAAGCATAATCTCCAAATTACACCAGCTCTGAGCAAATAAGGTCACGCTGGCTGCTCACATTAGCAGGGATCAATAGCGCACCGTGCCTGCTGCAGCTTCTGGGGAGGAGCTGGTGCTAAATCCTCGTTTCTTCGAGGCAGGCGGAGGGATGCCCTGCCTGCCCGAGCTCCTCATTCGGGGGACGAGGCAGAAGCAACCTGAGGTGGGGCTGCTTTGGCTGGTGCAGGGCACATGTAGGGCGCTTGACGTGGGAGGGTTTCTGCACAGAGAGATCAGCCGAGATTCAGCCTGCCTGGCAAAATTCCCTGCAGCAAGGAATTGAATCATGGGAAATAATCTTTCAGGAGGTTAAAAAACCTTCAGGAATGGCCCCCAAACAAACCGACCAGTCGAGGTTTTCAGGCAAGGGTGTCCCTTGGTTCAGGAGCAGCGCTCCACGGGACCACGGCGGCGTCTTTCCCCGGGAAGGGAGGGGAGCCCGTGCTGTGGTGGGCACAAACGCACGCCGCGTTTGCCAGCAGCGGGGCTCGGTGCTCCCTGTAGCCTGGCTGGTTCCAGGCTCGGAAGGGTGTTACTGCCTGTCTTCTCCCACATCTGACTCGGGGCTTGCTTTGGCCCTGGGGATCCTCCCGTTCACAGCGGTGGGCATGGCTGGGCTCGCGCCCAGGGATGTCCCTAAGCCTCTGTCAAAGGGTACGGGCTTCAGGAAGGACTCGGAGGCAGAGGGACCTCCTTCAGGCCCTTACCTAGCAGGACATTGATCTTAGGGGCTTTGGGGATGTTTGGCTCGCTTTCCTGTTTAAAAAACCCGCTGCGCTTCACTGCTGGTGCGGCCGGGCACCGCTTGCCAGCCCAGCGCCGCAGCCCTCTCTCTGGGGCTGGCGCCACGGCGTGTACTTGCTGCGCTCTGTAACGCGCCTTGCCCGGGCACAGGCGCACGGTGCGTCCTCCTGGCCGAGGCGGGCGGCGGGGCTGGGCGCTGCGGGCAGCGCGCCGCCCGCGGCACAGCAGGCGTTATCACCGAGAGACGCTACTGCGCTACCCCGACCGCAATTCTCCCGGGCACAGTAGCCGGTTTTGATTTGACAGGATCGTTGGGAAAATATTTTAAATAATACATGAAGTTTCCGTGCAGTTCAAGGCTTGTGTGCTCGTTTAACAGCAGCTGCGATGTGTTATTGTCTGATAAACATGCTTGTTATATATTATGTATATCGCATCCTGATGCCAGATTCAGAGGGAGGTTTCTCCGGTCATACAGCTGGGCTGTTCGCTGTGCATGTGGATGAGGTTGCGTCAGCGTCCCCGATGTAAACACTGCCGCCGGTAAGCTCTGCTCAAAGCAGCCCTGTGATGTACCGGAAAGGAGAGTCTAATCGCTACATCTAATTACTGAGAAGGGGAAATCGATAGGGAAGGTTTTTAAGTGTCTTAAAACACCCTAAATTCCCTCCCTTTCGTGGTGCTGCTTGCTGGCTTCAGCGGAGCTCTGCAGCGTGAGGGAGATGCGGCGGCGTGGGAGCGGAGGATGCCGGAGGAGGACCGGGGGGCTGTTGGGCTGCCTCGGAGCCCCGGCCGGCGCTGATGGCAGGGGAGGGACGGAGCAGGCACGCTGTCCCGGCGAACTCGGGCCGCCCGGACCTCTGCTTTCGGGTGGCAGAGCTTTCAGCCTGGTGCCCCGGTTCCTTCGGCGGGGGTCTCGAGGCTCTTGGCTAGCGAGGGCATGGGGCTGGGGACCCCGCACGCCCAGCAGAGCCCGTCAGTGCCCGCGAAGCGGGGAGGTGCGACACGGAGGCGCGGGAGCTGCTGCAGGAGCCCTGGAAATGGTTCTCATGCTTGTGCTGCGAAGGGGGACCGTGGCGTTTCAAAGGCATTGAGAAACTTGGGTTTCAGGCAGATGGAAGAAGGCAACTAATTAAAAATAAACAAACGCGTACGTTTGTCCATTCTTTAAAGGTTATATGTATTCTGCAAGTTACGCCTGCCAGCACGAGGCAGGGGACTCAGAGGGTTTCGATGGAAAACAGCAGGGCTGGCTCGCTGCGAGGAGCGCAAGCTGTGCTCAGACCTAGCCGCCGGCTGCTGCAGGTGTGGGAGCGCCGGGACAGCCGTGTCCCGGGAGGATGGGCACTGGAGAGCCTCCCTGACCTTCAGAGGGGATCAGCTCGTAGCCCGGAGCAGGAAATCCGCTCGCCCGGGGGGGCTCGCGGGCTGCGCACCGCTGCCTGTCCCACTGCTGCCCCAGCCCCGCGCTGGGCGCCAAAGGGCACCCGTCCAGCAGGGAAGAGGCAACTGTTTCGTGTTTGCTTTCCTCTCAGAGCTTCTCAGAACACGGGAGCAAACATTTCCGACATCCTTTGGTGAATATTCAGAGCTCAGATTTAATCTCCCTTTTGTTCACATGCTGATGAGGTCCTCGGCCTCCCTTACCAGCAACTGCTGTTTGAGCTTCCCCGACCCCTTCCTTGGCAGAGAAAAGCCTTGCAAAGGTTAAGAGCGTCCTTGGCTGCCTCCCTGCCCAACACGGACCGCGTGGGACAGAGGGCAGGGGCTCGGTGCTGCCTGTCTGCTGAGCCCCGTCGCTTCAGGCTTGGCTGCCTTGCGCGAGCCGCGCGTTTCTGCGCTTTGGGGAAGCGAGCCGGCTCCGTAATGAGAGGCAAGCACGGGCTCTTCCCTTGCTAGGCAGCTAATTGAGGTGTGCTGGCTGCTCTCCTCTTAGGCAATCACCAGGAGTTTGTCTAAAGCAATTGCTGAGCGCCCGCCGGATCAAAGGGCCCGGGCTCTTCAGCCTGCCAGTGCCCTCGCTGCTGACAGTGCCTTCCTCCCGCTTCCCTGAGTGACTGGTTGACAAAATAAATCTGTGGGAGAAGGAGGCATTTCTGATCTGCTGTCATCTGCCCCAAACGCTCCTGATGCATTTTCTTTCCTCGTTACACGTGAGGTGTCAAGTCCTCACCTGCGAGAGCGCGACTCGACATCTCTCCCGCGCGCCAGCCTCCCCCTGAAAGGCGTCAATCTCCCTCCTGACAGGGTCCTCGCGGAGGCGGCTGCCTCGGGGAGCCGCCGCGCTCTGCCTCCCCGCCTGGCACCCTTCGGGGCCGTTGCCATCCCGGGCCGTGCCCCACCGCCTCGGCGGCAAGAGCCCGCGTTTACTGTGACGCGGAGGTCCCTTCAGCCCCAAACCCCACGCCGCCAGCGCGCTCGTTCGCCCCTGAGGCCGGCTTCTCCCGGGCTCCGCGCCTCCCCGCAGGGGACGAGCGGGCCTGAGCGGGTGCCGGCGCGTGTGGGCGCAGCCCCCTCCCCGGGAAGGCTTTCCCGGCCGCAGGAGCTGCCAGCCCAGACCCCTCTCGGGAAGGATCGGGGCTCGGGGAAGGGCGGCGGAGCTGCTTCACCTCCAGCATGCCTTTGTGCAGAAGGAGCAATTAGCAGTCTGATAGCAAGATTAATAGCAGATGCTCATAATTAACTCACTATGCATGTAAGCAGCTATTGTCTCCATTTTGTTCTGTGTAGATTGATACTCGGGAGTGACTCATTATATAGACAGAACCTATTTTGCCTGCAGAGCGCAGCCGCCAGAATGGAAATTGCAATTAGAGTTGGCTGTGTCCCTGCCAAAAGATTGGAGAGGAGAAGGCGCTGGGGCGGGACAGGCCCCCGTTGCCTGCTGCGGGCGCTGCTGCCCGGACTGGCCTCGGGCCCCCTCGCAGCCCGGGGCCGGGCGCTCCCCCCGCGCTCCGTGCGAGGCTTCTTGCTGCAGAGCTGCTGCCGGGCTGTCCCCGGCCTGCTTTTGTAAAGGAGGGTTGAAAAATGGCTGGAGAAACTGGAGAGCGGCCAAAAACTGCAGAGAGTTGCACAGAGAAACGGAACGAAGCGAGGTCAAACACTGCAGCTCCCTCCAGCCTGAGCAGGGCTGCCTCTCGCCTCCGAGGGCCATCCGGGCCAGCCTTCCCTTGCTGGTGTGACCGGTGCCCGTTGCTGGTGTGGTCTAGGGACCCGATGGGATGCGTGCCCCTCCTGAGGACAGCTTCGGGTGTCCCCTGAAGGATGCAGGGGCCATGCCCGCCACCCTGGCAGATGCAAATCCAGCTTCCCCATGCTTGGCACTGCTTTCAGAGGGGGTTGCCCAGCGGGGTGCCCGGGGGTGCCCGGTCTGTCCCTGCCCGGCGCGCGGGAGGGCTCCCCGCCGCAGCCGGGCGTCCCGTGCATCGATCCCACCAGGGCCCTTAGGCGCATCTCTCACGGTTCGAGAGAGACCAAGCGATGCAGCGTGACCGCCAGCTAGCGCGCCGGCGCTCGTCTCGAGGCGCGTATCGATCCGAGGAAACTCGGCGAGCCCTGTCAAAGGCCGGGGGAGCCAGTCTGTCGCGCCGGCGGCAGCCAGGGCTGTGAGCTTTGGGGCAGCGAAACGTGGTCTGTGTGAATACGTGTCTGTGCCGTAGCCGTGTCTGCTCGCGGCCAGCGAGCTGCAGGGACTCGCTGGTCCCCACTTCTCTGGACATCCCCGTAACTGGCTGCGGCAACTTGCTTTCCTGGAACAGCTTCTGTAAGGATGACCCTTCCCGGGCAGGGGTGTAAGGCCGCTGCTGCGCTCTCTTTTTGTCTTTTGTTCTGGTGTTTTGCTTTTCTCCCTGCTCGCCATCACCTCCTGGAAGCCCTCCACTCGAGAGTGAGGCGGGTTTATTTGCGTAACCTGGCTGAGCCTGCCGGCAGCGCTGCCCCTCTGGCCTGGCCGAGCAGCCTTGGAGGGCGCTCGGTGGGCTGCGGGTCCCGCACGCGGAGATTCGGTGGCGGACCTCAGGGTGCGTCGTTACAGCGCAGCCACCAATGCGGGGCTCGTGGTACCTGGCGTGTTCTTAATGCTTCACATCTAATATTGAATCAACTGGAAGGGAGCCTTTGTGGCAGAAAAGCTGAGGACGTGTCTCTGGGGATTCCTAGGCTAGAAGCCGGCGGGAAAACCGCCTGAAACGTGGCAGTTTTGCAGCCCCTGTAACGCCGTGCCGGGCCAATAGTTTCCCTTTTTCCCCCTCTTTGCGGAATTACTTTGCTCTCACATGTGGAGCGGCAGGATTAAAGAGAATCAGCCTGGAAAAGGAGTTCTAAAGAAAACCCATGAATAAATGGCAAAAGTACGGTGCAGGTACCCCCGTTAGAGCCTTGGCTGGCGCGAGGGGGTGGGATGGGGCTGCCCTCCCGCCTCGGCTGCTCTGGCGAAGGCTGCTGCTCTGCTGCGCCGAGACGCCCGGGAAAGCACCCGCGGCATCTGGTGACAGCGCACCCAGCCAAATAAAGGTGAACGGCCCATTGCGGTCCCTTTGCCCGCGCGGCCTCGCCGATGGGCGCTGCGCAGAGGGCCAGAGCGCGCTTCCGTCGGAGCGGTACCGGCGGAGCCCCCGGAGCGGCTGCCTCCGGCCAGGGCTCTGCCGTCACCCGGGGCGCAGCTTGGCAGGGCTGCTCCCTTCCTGCGCGGGCGACCGCTGCGCGCCGCAGTTCAGCAAAGTGTTTAAGTACTCGTTTAAGTTTTATAAACTTAAACCCGTGTTTAATGTCTTTCCAATTAACCAAAGCACTTGAAAATGTGCTGGAATTTAAGCAAGCGGATAATTGCGTTCCGGGACTGGCGGCGCCGTCAGGTCCAGGTCCATAGCTAATGATGCCGGGTGGATCCGGGAGAGCGGCTGCGCTTCCCCGCGCCACGAATCGTGCGGGCTCCATTAGCTGCCCACGCAACCTGAGAGGAGAGGGCGCTTCTGCCGCCCGAGCCGTTGCGGGGAATCGCAGAGGCTTCTCGCAGCTCGGATGGCTGCGGCGCGGCGTGAGGGTGCGGGCGTCGAGGAGCAGGTGTGGGGCAGTTGGTGAGGGTGGGTTTGGGATTTAAAGGGTTCAGTTTGGGTTCTTCTCTCCCTTTTAACCCTGCCCTTTGGAAGAGATGGTCCCCTGCTGTTTGAAAAGCCCTGTCAGGCTGGGAGATGGCTGTAAGGAAGGTGTGAAATGCAGAGCTGGCTGCTTCTGCCGGGAGAGGATGAAATCCTGCCCCAGAGTGTTCCTCCTCTCCGGCGGGAGCAGAGCGATTCCTGATTCTCCCTTCAGAGAGCTGCCTCCCGCGGCACCCCGCACAAAGCGGCGTCACGCTGTGCTCGGGGGGGCCGCATGCAGACGCGGAGCGCTGCGCCCTGCGAGCAGCAGGGGCAAGGTGTGGGGATGAGACGGAGGCAGCGGGATCCAGGGCGAAGCAAAAGATGGAATTAAGCAGCACCGCCTGCTAGCAAATTATCCCATTTGTGTAATCCCTGCACCCTGAGCCGGCGTGCTGCCTGATCTCCTCTGAAACTCCAGTGCGAATCAAACATTTGGGGCTAATATCATCTACGTGCATAATGAGACAGCCACAATTGCCATCTGGGCTCGGTGTTCACGCAGACCTGTGCCCAGGCAGGGGTGCTGCTGCCGGAGCCAGGGAAGGCTGGGTGGGGGGGCATCCGCAACCACCTGCGTGTTGGTGGTGGGGAAAGGGCTTCATTGCCTTGCTGCTGGAAGGGGTCCCCTCGCCGGGGACGCGGCAGGTCCGTGGCTCTGGGTGGGTGGGTGGGTGGGTGCAGCGGCGCTGCTGCCCCGCTCCCCTGCTTGCCCGCCGCGGGAGAGGCTTCTGTCCCGGCTGCAGCCCCGGCAGGGCGACGGGCAGGCGGCGGGCTGCCCTCGCCGCGGAGGAGAGCGGCAGCGGATCCCCAGCGCTTATTCCCCCGGGCGCCAGCTCTGGCGCAGGCTGGGGGTGCCAGGCTGGCAGGGAAGGAGCACGCTCTTCTGAGCCTCCAGCTCTTCGCTCCTGCATCTTCCCCCTGGCTCGCGTTGCCTCCTAACAGACCGCGAAGGCGCAGGCATATGGTAATGCATATTTAACTGATATTTACATTCAACATTGTCTCTCTGTAGCTCTGTTTTCCTTCCCAAATGCTCTAATTCCTCCAGGCTCCCGGCTGGTGCAGCTGGGGAGGCACGGGGGGGATGGCGGGTGCCCTCGGCAGGGGCCGGAGGGGCTGTGCTGGGGTGGTGCTGCCCACACGCTCCTGCTCAGCACCCCCTTTGCTAGCACAAAAGGAACGCATGGGGGGAAGCTTCCCCGCCTGGGAGCCAAACTGCAGAGACCCGCCAGCTCTGGGCAACTTCTCCTAGGCAGGGGGCTCAGACTGCTCTCTGAAGATAAAGCGAAGCATCTGCAAAGCCACTTTGCCGAGGAAAATACCCGCTCTTTTCAGGCGAGGGGCGCGAGGAGCCGAGGAGTGAGGCACCCGGCGTGCTGCCCCAGCCAGGCTTCCCTCTGGGCTCCCACCCTCCTGCCCCGCGGGGCAGCGTCCTCCCGCTCCGGCCAAGCTCCCCTCGTCCTCTGCTTGGGAGAGCAAACCGCCCGGGGAAGGGCCTCTGCCAGGGCCGGACGTGGCGCCGTGCCTCTTGCCCGCTCTTTCCGATGGCTGAGGAATGTGAAAACCAATTAACAACGGAGGGGAATTGTTAAGGCAAAAAAATAAATAGCTCCTGTTCCAATTGATTCTGCTCCGTAATCTCGGTGCTCGGGAGCTATCGTTATTCCAAACATACCGGCATAATAATTAAACATAATTACTTGTAGGTTCTGCGCCGGTGACTATCTATACCTAATGCTCCTAATGAAATTTCTATTAGGAAACACACCGACTGCTTAATAAATAATAACAATACCTCACTGTCTAGTCATCGGAAGGGCCCGGGCGTGCTCAGGGCACCGGCTGGGGGGGAACTGGGCGCAGGGGCTGCACGGAGCAGCGTGCCGAGAGAGCATCCCCACTCCCGTCGCGTGCCGATCCGCGTCCTTTCGGGCCGGGGGTGTAAGAGCCTCCGAACGCCCCCGCAGAGCCTGGCTCCCGCCAGCGCCGGGGAGGTCCGGGGGTCCCCTCTGGCCTCCGTCCTGTCCCTAAAACGCAGCCCGGGGCGACCCGTGAAAGGTGCCTCGGGGTCTTCAGTCCCTCAGTGTAAATGTTAAAAAGCAAATGATTATTTTAGTAATGAGGATGTCACCGGAGCTCCAGAGAGAAATCGCCTGTTTAGCTCGGAACCTTTTCCCTGAGAATTAATCCTATTCTAGGATCCTAATTAGGATATCCTAATTTAGGATAAACGTCGGCGTTGATATAATGGCCTGGAACATCAGTCGAGGCAGAGGCCGTGAGTGATGGCTGCTAATAGGAAATGGTTGTAAAATGAGGACTCGTTGGGGTTGGCAATCGTACCCCCTCCCGCCCCGGAATGTGCTGCCTTCGGGAAGGAGAGCACTTCAAGAGAACAAAGACCCTCTGGGAACTTTGTCCCCCCTTTCGATGATTACCTGAAAGGATCTTTTTCCCCTTAGTTGCTGTAATCATAAAAGCACAGGTGACAGCCTGCTTTATACCAGGCGTCAGCAATTCTAAGTTGGGTTTTTTCTAACCATGTGTGCGTGTGTATATATAGAAAAGGCGGCAGCAGCAGCATTCCGGCTCTGTGCCAGCAGATGATTCCTATCGGCTCGCTGGGGAAAAAGCAAGCCAGCAAACTTTAAGGGACAGCCTTGGTGTCGGCCGGCGGTGCCGGGGGCCGTGCGGTGCTCTGGCCGGGCTGGCGGGGGCTCTGAGCCTGGTGAGGGGCGTCGGGCTGGCCCCGCTCCCGGGCAGGCTCCTTCCTGCGGGGCCCGCTGTGATCCTCTTAGCGGTGGCAGGGCTGCCGGCTTTAAGGGACGTGTTATTGCCTCCTCGGCTGCCAGCAGTGCTTTGCAAATGCACCACAGGCGGGTTTTTCTAGCCTTGTAAATACTTTCATCTCTGTGTTGTGCTTTCTGTTACTGTGGGAAAGAAAGATAACTTCGAATGTTACGGCTCAAAGTTGCTCCAGCATAATGTCATTGGACAGCTGAGGGGAGCTGCTCTGGGCTTCCACCAGCGACGTGCCGAATTCCCAGCCGGAGCGGTTCGCTCGCTGCAGCGAGCAGGCTGCGGGGCGGCTGCGCCTGGCGCTTGCCTGGCTCGGGGGGCTCACTCACCGTCCCCCGGTCCACGACTGCAGGTGCGCGAGGGCCGCGGAGCCCCGTCTGCGACGCTGCTCTGAGCACGTGCCCCTCACGGACGCGTCGGCCCGTGGCGCTGGAGCAAAGTGCCAGTAAAGGACATCTGGTCTGTGGAACGGGATGGCGGATCTGCAGTCTGTGTGTTTAAGGGAAGAGGAGGGGGGCAATGGGAATGCACCCCTCCAGCTGCGTGGATCCCTTCCCTCCCCACGCCCGTGAGTAAGGACTGACTTCAGAGGGAGCAAACCGGGCTGGGAAGCCTGAGGTTGCCGCTTCTGCTGGAGCGGCCGTCCCGCGGAGATGCCTCCCTCTCCCTGCCTGTGGCTCGGGTGGGATGCTCGGGCATCCTCCCGGGACCGTGCAGCCCGCAGCGCGGGGTGGCAGGCACCGCCGCGGCTCTGGGGATGTCGCCGGCATGGCTCCGGTTTCCAAGGTGACTATCTCCTTCCCCAGCCTTTGAACTGCAAGGTGATTTCTCGTCTCTGAACACCACGGCGGGTCTGCCAGGTTTCTCCGTGCCGTGCCGAGGTGGCTCTGCCGCCTGGGATGCATTGCTCAGTCTGATCAACAAAGTGTTTTGGTCAGATAAGGCTGACTCGGATTGTCACGCACTTAAATGAATAAATATCTGTCTTTCTGTAACAAACGTGCTCAGCGGCGCTGAGAAAGCTCCTGGGCTTTTCTCTGCCTGGTGCTTTCCTCCTCCAGCTCAGCCCCGGGTGGGCAGAGGTAAGAGCTGAATCAAATACAGCCCCTTCGCAAGTCGGGGGCTCGGGAAACTGCTGGGGGAGCTCTCGGCAGCGGTGAGCGAGCCGAAAGGCGGTGGCCTTCCCTGCGTTATCGAGTTGAATACCCTGAAGCCTCAGAGGGGCAGCAGTGCGGGACCAGGGCGCGCAGAGTCAGAGCTCTGCCTCCCCTTGCTGCGGTGCTCACAGTCATCTGCCCCCAGGTTTTTATCTGCAATCTTTTGTGGATGGTAGAAAGCAACGGGAAAGGAGAAGAAAAAAATTCCAAGGGGGTTGAAAGTTGCCCTTTGAAGATGACTTTATTGTTGCAGGCTTTATAGTCTGAGTGGCTGAGCCTACTCACAATTCAGTGCCAAGCAAACACCCAAACCGTGCGAGCTGTCGCTGCTTTGATCCCGAGCTGTAGGCATGCAGCTCGGCGCGCGCTCGGCCCGCCGTATCGGTTGTCCCCGGGGCTGCCTCGGCAGCCCTCGGATACCTCGCATCACGGCGTCGGGTGTGCTCACCGCTGCAGCCGGGCGCCCCGGGGCGTGCAGCGCGGGGGCTGCGGGGCTGCTCGGTCCCCGCAGCCGCGGCAGGGCCGACGGCAACTTGCGCCGCATTTTCATGGCCTTTTCCATCTCTGCTTCGGGTGGTTCTGCCTCCCCGGGTCGATAATGATGTATCGCTCCCAACTCGCCTGAATCTGCCTGCAGCAGGGTGGGTGTTATCACACCTAATTCAGCAGCCTCTGACCAGGGGGGCTGGCTGTCTTTGTTCAGGAACAGTCTTTGACTTCTTTTCACTTGTCTGTCTGTCTTATTGCGTCCGTCTAGATGGTAGTCATTGGCTCGCCCCCAGGGTACGCGAATGCTGGCCGCGAGCCTCCCCCTGCATCGTCGCTCTCTGCCCTCTCTCGGGCTGGTGGACGTGATGCATCTCCCCAGAAGGGTCCTGTGGGAGAAGCTCCGTCCCCCTCGCAGGACCCACGCGAGTGCTGCCGGGTGAGAAGGGGCCGGGGAGACTCGGCGGTGCGGCACCCTCTGTCCTCCGCCACGAAACCCCCTTCCTAGAGGTTAATTCAGCCTTAATCCTGGGCTCGGCGAGTCAGGGGCCAGCGCTCCCCTGAGAGGCAGGACAAGATAATCTGCTTATCGTTGAGTCCATCGCGCTGTCGCAGCCCTTTCTGCCTGCGGAGAAATAGTGCGACGCTAGTAGGGATTACGTCCCCCCACCTCCCCACCCCTGACCTCCCGTAAATCTGCCCCGCCTCGGTGCCCGAGTGATGTGCCGCGGGGAAGTCGTGCCAAGCGCTAATAGCGCCGGATCGTAAATCCCTTCTCCTGCGCTTAAAAGCCTGCGACGTCTGTTCCCCCTCGGCATGCAGCGCGTGCTCTCGTGGGGACGCTTGTCAACGCGGGCTGTGCGGCGGAGGCGAGGGGCAGCCTGGCCCGGGGATGGACCTGCCGACAGCCCTTCCTAGCTGGAGCACCCCGTGGCCAGGGTAACTGCTGCTTCATGCCGCTCCTCCCTCTCTGCCTTGGGTGGAGGGGGACAAGGCCACCCGCCGTGGCACGGGCACTTTCCAAACCGCCCGATCCCGCCCGCGGCCAGCGGGCACGGCTGCAGCGCCGGGCTTAGGGAGCCTGCCCGCGGCTGGCTGGGCATCACGCCGCAGGGGATGCCGCGACCCGCTCGCCTCCGGTTTGCAGCCCTCCCCTGCACGGAGCGAGGCTCAGCACCCTCCTGCCTTCACCTGGCAGCTCGCGCCGCCCGAGCGCTCCCCGCAGAGCCCGGCGTGCAGCCCCGCACGGCGCCAGAGCATGCTGCGCGCGGAGAGCCGCTTTTGGCTCAGGCTCCGCAGTGTCAAGAGCTTCAGCTAATCCAGCAAAGCATCCAAACACATTGCCTGAGGTGCCAGCCAGCGCCGTGCTGCAGACCCGCAATTCGTGCTTCCGATGTTTCCAGCCTCAGTAAAACGCGTGCGGAAAGAACAGCTTTCTGTGAGGATGCTCGGAAAAACCCGCTTCGTGGCTGCGAGGGGCCCCGGGGCAGGGAGACGGCTCAAGGAAGGGGGGCACTGCCCGGAGCAGCGGTGGGTGGGCGGGCAGGGTGCTGGCAGCGCTGCTGGAGCGGGGCGCTGGGCGGGCGGCGATGCCGCCGCTCCTGCGGCCGCAGGTGAAGCCTCCCGTGCCGAGGGGAGGCCTGGCACCGCAGCGGTGCTTGCTGCTTGCTTCACTGCTCCTCTTCCTCTTCTTCCCTCTGCCATCCCTCTGGAAGCAGGTCTCAAAGGCGGCTCTCCCCCTTCCCCTTCTTTGGCAAGGCTTATATGAAACTTTAATTACAGTAGCACTGTTTAAAAAGGATCATTACACCTCCTGAACAAACAGCAGTCACAAGTGCAACACAGGCGCACTGTGAAATACCAGGGTGACAAAATGCTCCCGGCGCTATCTGCAGCGTGTCGGCTCACCCGGTGCCGTGTAACACCTCAATTTGCGAGGAAGATCGCGTGCCGTGCCCTATGATAAATGTTTAAATGAGGTGATCAGACGAGTCAGATGTTGAGGAAGGAACTGATTTATCCTTCTGTGGCAAAACATCCCGGCGTACCTGCTAATAACGCTGCAGGTGATAAGCCCCGGTGTCGGAGCGAGCGTCACTCCGCTCCAGCAGCGCAGGGCACGGGAGGGGACAGGGGAGCGGATGCGCCGGTGCCGGGCTTCACGTCCTGTTTCGGGACAAGCAGCAAATGCTTTCAGGGACCATGTTTTGGTGGGCTCTCAAAGGCAGATTCCCCCTCTCCCGGTTTTCCCCCTGCAGCGCCAGATGCTGGGGTCCGGGCTGGGACCTCCGGGCAGGGGAGCGACGCGGCTTTTCGCCCCGCGGAGCTGCGACAGCTCCGCAAAGCAGCATCTCACGCACGAGGTGACCGAGGGACGAGGCACGGAGCGGCCGGCCCGAGGAGGCTCGGGGAGCCGGCGGCAGCAGGAGCGGGCCCCGCTTCTCCCAGGCAGCGGCACGGCCAGCGGGGGTGGCAGCGGGCACGGCAGTGTGGTGCAGCGAGCGGCGTTCAAGGAGAATATGGCAAGTAATTGCTGAGCAGAGGAGAATAAATCTCCAGCATTAGGGGTGGATGTACAGTGCTGTAAAGCAAAGAACCAATATAACAGCCTACATAACACCATTAGTCTGGGACCGAGGCATTTGATATAGAACGAGAGATGGCATGAGCCAACAGGTCTCTACTTTATTTTTTCGCCTTGCGTTTAATACAGTGTTCTGGATGCCGCTTCCTCTGCTCAATGTGTTTTATTGTTTTGCTCACCCTGAAAGAGGAACTGCTGGAGCTTTGATGAATGGGCGGAAACGTTGGGCTGGCTGTCGCTGCGGCTTTCCTGCGCGGTCTGACCCAGCGGAGCCGGTCCCTGTGCAGAGGGGTGCGGGGTGGGCTCCCTGGCTCTTTGCGGAGCAGGGCGGGAGGGGGCCCGTCGATTAGGGGACGAGCAGCAGGGGTGCCCCAGGCCAAGGTAGCCCAGAGGGCTCAGCCCCAAAGGGAGCCCCCGAATGGAGCAAGCGGTGGGCAGCCAGGTCCGGAGGGAGGCTGGCAGAGTTCTGAGCAGAAGCCCGTGACTCGGGGGTTCACGAACAGACATACATACCTCTAGCGACTGAAAGGGCAAGCGAAGAAAGCGCGCTGGAGAATCCATTGGGAACCGGCGCGTCTGTCCCCTGTCCCTGCTCAGGCGGTGAGCAAGGACTGGGTGTCTTTGGGGCTGGAGGAGACCGTAGATCTGCTGCCAGATGACTCCCCCAGTGTGCGGTGCCCCGCAGAAAGGGAAGCGGTAAGGAATCGGTGGTTTATGTCTAAATTCTCCGGGGAGGTGCTGCAGTGCCCTGTGAGGCTGGGTGCAGCCGGTGCCCTGGCCCTTCCCCTCCGCAGGACGGGCTCCCCGCCGCCTGGCAGCCGAGCATCGCTTTCCCTCCCGGCCTCTTCCTCCTCCGCCGCCCTCCTCATCCGGAGCTCTGGCCGCCGTGGCGTGGCACCCGGCAGGCGAGGTTTGCAGAAGTGCCTGCACAAGCCCCGTAAGAGCGAGCTGGGGAAGGAGCTACCGACTGAGAAAGCAGTTTTGGAAGGCAAATGCAATCTGTGGATCTGAAAAGCCGTGAGTGAAATAGGAGGGAAGACAGAAGGAGCAAAAAGTCAGGGAATCCAAGCCGCGCCGGTTGCACTTCAAAGGGAAGAGAGCTGGCTTATAGATTTACTGCCAGTTGTGGCTGCGCCGGCACAGAGCAGAGAGCCAGCATGGGAGAGAGCTGGGGATACAGAGGAAAGGGAATTTTAAAAGCAGAATTTCAGACGCCTGTTTCCCCCTGGGTGAGATTACACAGAGAAATATTCTGGCAAAATACGAAAGGGACTGAGATGAAAGCACAGCCCAGAATGTGCATTGCAAAAGACATCTGTCCAGGAGGGAGAGCGGAGCGCGCTCTGAGACGGGGGCGCGTGCGGTCCGGGGGTCCAAAGCCCACGCTTGCAGTGCCCGCTCGTCGGCTGGAGGTGCGGGGGGGCAGGCTGGGCGTCACCTACGTGCGGGTACCGCGGAGGGCAGATAAGTGCCCCTGAGATGCCCCGGCTTCTCTCGGCGCTCCGATTGAGGCGCATCGATTAGAGCTGGGCAAAGAGTGCAGAAACGAGCTGGGGGACGCTCATGTGAATCCGCGGGTGCGGGCAGGTTTGCGCTGGGAGCTAGAGCTGCCTAGGGAATGACGCGGCGGCTGCGAAACGAGCTCTGCTGGGAGTAGGTGCCTGGCACCCCGCTGCGAGGGGTGCAGGCGCGCTCCCCGCCGGAGGATGGAGGCAGGAGAGCCGGGCGGCGCTGCCCGCGCTTGCTTCCCACGCGCCCCGGGGCTGGGGGGCGCCGCTGGCCCCCCGGCAGCGTGCCCTGCCCCGGGGTGCGTGCCCGGCCGAGCGAGGGCTTGGCGCGGAGGAGCCAGGGGCAGGCGGAGAGCGGAAATAAAGGCACCCCAGCGGCCTGGGAGAGGTTGCCTTTGCTTGCGGCTGAAAGTGCTGGGCAATAGTAATCAAGATTTATCGCTCGGCAATCACCATAGCAACATCAAAACACAAGTGGGAGAGAGATGCTTTCCTGCGGAGCCGGGAGGGCAGCCTCCCGCCCCGGGGCTTCCTGCACCTCCTCCCTGTGGTCGTTCAACCTGGACCAGGAGAAGGCAGGGGCTGAGCAGAGCCTGGCAGGAAGGAAAACTGGGTTTAAACGGCAGAGGAAGGAGCTCTTCCAGCCGCCATTGAGCCCTCTCCTGCGGCGGAAATATTGGAGGCGAGGGCGACTCTGCGCGCCCAGGTCTGCCGTGCTCAGCCCATCCCCATCGGAGGGTGCTGATGGCTCAGCTCGGCTGTCCCTCAGCCCCTGTCCCATGGCAAGGGGTGCCGCCGCCCCTCGCCGCGTCCTTTGTGGGTGCTGGCCGGTGGCTGGGTGCAAGCAGTGCACGGAAAGAAGAGAATGCTGGCTCTTGTGCGCTGGCTCGAGCCCCAGGTCGCTGGCACTGGGGGCTCCGTGCGCTGCTCCGGAGGGACACGGGCTCGTCCCTGGCACTGGCACGGCTACCTCCCTCCCTCCTGCTGCTGCTGGGTGGCTCTGCAGCGAGGAGCGCTCGCCTTGCTGGCACTGGCTCCAGCCACGTCTCTCCTACCAGAGCTGCTAAGCCTCGATAAATATGCTTTTAATAATCAAGCGGTGTTTGTTTAGCATAAACCAACTCCCCTACTAAATCGATGTGGGAGCAGAGAGCAGCGTGTGGTTCAGAGACATAACTCAGGGTCTGCCTGGCGCGGTCTCCGCAGGGCTGGGGAGGGCATCCATCTCCACTCCCCGCCGCTGTCCTCCCCTGGAGCCCCGGGGCAGGGCTGTTCCTTTTGGGTTTGGGTACGGGGTGGCTGCAGTGTGGGGCTGGGACCCACCAGAGGGGTGTCAGAGGCTCCCAGGGGATGCGCTGGGAGTGGGACTGATGCCACGAACTAGCTAGCGGGGAGGCCGTGACCGGCCCCCGCAGCCAGCAGGGACCAGCGGGATGCTGACCTGGGTGCAGAAGGAAATCTCGTGCCTCGTGCAGGGCGCAGAGCACCAGCCGGGCTGGCGGAGCACCCCCTGGCAAAGAGTCGGGGCTGTTTCTGTGCGCTTACCTTGCTGGGAAGCGTCTCGCCGCACAGCCCCTGGCCCCAGCGGGGCTCAGTCGGGGGTGTCTCAGCCTCCTGCGGGGCTGCCAGGCAAGAGCGGCTCTGCTCCGCAGAGCCTGATGGTTTCTGACAGTGCATTAATAGTGGCTATTAAGGCCCAAGTTTCCTCTCGCTTGTGTTGGCGTTAGTGTATTGATGCCAGCACACTGGTTCCTGGTCTATGCCGGCGCGGGGCAGAAAGCCAGCCCAGCCCTTCACACATCTATATTCCACTTTGGCCGGGGAGGGGGGACGGGGTGCTCTTGCCGGAGGGAGTATATCTGCCGTGGTGAGAGGAATTACAGCCTCGCGTTTTGTTGTCGGTATGTGCGGGAGAGTCGTTGAAGCCAGGCAAAGCTCTCCGTCCATCTATCAAAGTGCTGGTGGTTCAAGGCAGAGAGGGATCACGAAAAGAGCAGGGAGGCGAGCAGTCGCCTGAGCTCTTGAAAGAAGTAAGGAGATGGGGAAGGGGGTAGAAAGGCAGAGGGAGATTGGTTCCTGTGATATACGGGGCTGGAGGGTGAGGGATGAAAGGAGATGTCGCCTGTGGGGTACGGCACAGCGCTGGGGCCCCGCTTCCCAGCGGGAGAGCTTTAAACCACCGTCTCCGTAGGACGTGCCCGCTGAAAGGAATTGCAGCGGCACAAAGAGGAAGGGGTTTGCTGCTGTCGTGGTGGGCCAGGACGGAATTGCCAGGGTGCGTCTGCCAGGAGACCCTCGGCAGCGTGGCGGGGCCCGGCACCCTCTCCTGCCTCCGAGGGTGCCGGCTCCCAGCTGGCCGGGACGGACCCGAGCCCGGGGGCTGCCCCCCTTGCTCCGGAGGCGGCTGCCCCTCGGCGGAGCGCGCAGCGGGGAGGAGAGACCCTCGGCAGGAGCCCTTTCTCTCGCCCCAGCCGGGGGCTTGTGGAGCGGTGGCAGTCGGGAGGTGCTTTTCATGAGCAAAAGCTGACAAAGCAGCTTCTGCCTTGGAAGGGGCTGGCGAGGCGTTGACTCTGGGAGGGGAGCTTGGACTGCCAGCTCCTCTGCTTGCTGGGCCGGTGCCAGGTTGCAGGGGCTGAAGCAGCCTGTGGAGTACGCAAAATCCTTTATTTTACATTTGATATCTTGTTCAGATCGATATGGATTCCTTGAGCAATTCGGGATCTTGTAGTCTCCTGATTAGCTGTCCCTTTATCCAGTTAGATTTTTCTTATCTGGAGTAACCGTTGTCCCGGAGTACGTCTGTGGCTGCAACGTGACCTTACCGGCAAGGGGACGCTAAGGCGGTGCTGGGAGCTGCTCCCCGAGAAATACAGCTCCCCGCGTCTGCCCCCTCCCTGCCGGCCCCTCCGCATTAACACCCCTCTAAATTGTGTCTGAAAGCTTCTGTTGCCTTCCCAAGGTGAGCCGGGGCAACCCAGAAGGCAAATATATAAATCTAAGCCGCTCCAAGGTCCCAGCGGCGGCCGTGGGGAGGAGGAGGAGGGAGGCTCGCTGCAGCCGCTCGCGTACCCCGGCGGCCTGCTCTCTCCCTCCGGGATGGCTCCTGCCCACCGTGCTTCGGGATTTTACGTGAACCGCCGTGGCTCGTCTAGTGGCAGCCCTGGCATCTTCGAGGAGCTGGTGCGAGAAGCTCCAGCCTGAGATTAGTCAAATTGGAAAGAAATTGGCGGTTAAATAAAAACCCTCTGCAGGTGCGACAGTGATGAATGAGGGAGGCAAAGGGGATGCGGGGAGGCTGCTCCTTTCTTGAGCCGCCAGCAAACGTCTCGGCTTTCCCCTCGACGGCGCTGCCTCGGGTGCTCGCTGTCCGCTCGGCACCGCTGTTTGCCGAAGCAGGACCGCGGCGGCTCGGGTCGCCGGCGGCTGCGCTCCACCGGGGCTTCGTCCCTCCCTGCTCCTGCCCTTCTGACAGGCCCGCTCGTTTCCCCTAATTAGTTCATGGAAACAAATACGGGGCTGGCAATAAAGGAGAGATTTGCTGGGTCAGGCTCAACACCAGTCCCTCAAACGCTGCCTGACACGGGCACAGGCTGTACTCGGGAAACAAACAGCTCTATTAAATTCAGTGCATGCGGGGACTGCTCTGGAGAGGCTGTCTCCATGGAGCACCTGCCTGCTCTTCCTCTTTGTCTTTACCGGAAAAATCAGAGCCGCAGGCTTTGGTTCTCTGGGATGCCCAGCTCCAGCTTACTGTCCTTCTGCAACAACTGTCTGCACACGCAGCTGGGGGCAGCTTTCCCCAGAATAAACTGCGAGAAACCAGGGGCAAGGGCTACTCTTAAATCAGAGGGTGACTCAAGGTCGGAGACGGGGCGGTTTTCCGGACGCTTGGCAAACGAGCTCCCCACTGACACGGGGACGGGCCAGTGCTGCTCCGTGGTTGGGACTGAACCTGGCAAACAGCTTTGGGCCAGACGCCGCGGAGGCCAAAAGCATCAAACGCGCTGCAGCGTTTCCAAACCAAGCCCGCTGGCTCTGACGCTGCCCCGTGGGATCCTGCGGTGGCAGCGCCTGGGGAGCGCGGGAGGGGTGGCCGAGGCTGCCTGGGGGTGGGATGGTCTGGGGCCGGCCGCGGGGAAGCGGGGTGGAAGGCGGGCAGCGGTTGTGCCACGGCAGAGCCGTGCCGCCGAGCCCTTGCCGAGCCGTCCTGCGGGCACCTTGCTGCCACGCTGCCCCGCACCGGAGCTGCCCGGCTCCAGCCCCCGCGCCCTGGGGAGCGCCCCGAAAAGCCAGCCTCGTTTGTAGTTCCTTACCGGCCTCCTGCTCCTCGTTGGGTGCAAACTGCCTGGAGAACACGGACTGTACTTGTGCGCTGCTCGAGGCCTCTTTCCCCTTGGCGTGCCAGGGGACGTCCGCCGAGGGCTGCAGGGGCCGGGCGGCCGGGGCACCCTTGGGTGTCCCTTGCAGGGAGTCCGAAACGCCTCCCTTGTCACTCCAGCCACTCCGGCTTGCGGCAGAAAGAGTGGGAAGGGCAGAAAGTACGTGTGCTGTCCTGTAGCACAATTTCCCGAAAAAAAGAGACCAATTCCGTCCTGCGTCTGCAATTATTTTATTATGCAGCACTAATGAAAAATACACTTGAACATCTAAAAAAGGCCTATGGTAAAGAGTTGCTTAATGGAATAAATCACTTTAAATTAAGCAATTATCCCCTTGATTTTTTTTCTTTAAAACGCCAATTGGCTAAAGGTGCTGCAGTTGTGTGTTTAATATCGGCCGTGTGGGTGCAGCGAGCGGTGCGGCTCCCCGTGCCGGCCACGGCGCAGGCAGCGCAGCGGCTCGGCCAGCAGCAGAGGTGTTGCTCCGAATCACGGCTAGGTTTGCTGGGAGCCGCGTGCGCCGCTGCGAGGCTGAGGATGGGCGGAAAGTGCTGCCTCTTCTCCTCCTCCTCCAGATGATTTAAGACTTGCGATGGTTAGGAGAGCTTGCGCGGGGTACGGGGTGACGGGGATTCCCCTCGCTCAGGGGAACTAGACGGGACAGACAGGCAAACGCCTGGTGAGCAAACTGTGCTTTGGCATCTTTAGCGAAGACGCTCGGGTAAAGTAAGGGGGATGCTGCGGCTCCGCTGCCGTCCCCTAGAGAAAGGCGAAGCCGCGCGAACGACAGCTTGAGCGACCAGGAGAGCCAGGCGTCAAACTCGGTTTCCCAAGTCATCCCCTCCCTGAAGGGCGAGCAGGACTTGCAGGGGGAAGGCGCTGGAGCTCATCCAGCTGGTTTCCTAAGGGACAGCAAGTGCCTCCCGCCTCAGCCGCGGCGCTGGCGAGGGACGTGCCGACGGCAGCAGCCGGTCGGCGCCGAGCGGAGCTCCTGGCGCAGTGTCCCGGTCCTGCACGCCACCGCTCCGGGCGGAGATGGGGTGCGGGGTGCCGGCCGCGGCGTCCCTCCCAGGCCCGCTCTGCGCGGCCGCGGTCCTTGCTGACGGCTCGTGCCGGAGCGTGAGCCGGCGCAGCCTCCTCCCGCAGCGGTGCAGGCAGCGATGCGAGCAGGGAAGGGAGGGAGAGAGCTGATAAATAATTAAGCTAAATAAATAGCTGGGCTCTTCAAGGGGGAAATCAGGGCTGTAAATTAGGCAGAGATTATTTTGTGATCCTGGGAACTGATCTTCATAAATGCTAACAGGCTAACGCGTCCCGGGGCGAGGGAGCAGCTCTGCAGAGGGGGCTGACGGGCCAGGCATGGGATTTGCCCCGGACTAGCTGTTTCCTCCCAGGCTCGGTGTAACTCACAGGGGGAGGTGGTCCCCATGTCTGGCCCTCTGCGGGGTCTTGGCCAGCCCCAGGGATGGCAAAGGGCAAGCGCTTGGTCCCACCCGCACCTCTTCCTCCTCCTCCTGCTCTTCCTCCCGCGTGGGTCCTAGTCCCAGCAGCCTCGTGGCGCCGGCGGTGCTGGGGGTGCTGAGCCTCGGCTTTGTGTCCGCGCCAGGTACGGCGCGAGGGAGGCGAGATCAAGAGCGCTGACACGTGTGTATTGGCTTTCTGGTCTGCTGAGCATTCCCCGGCCTTTCACGCTCTCTGCTCCCGGCTCTCCTCCCCTGTAACAGACCTGTTTTCATACAGGAAAACCAAACGCTTTCCTGCAACTTCCCAACGGGCTCCTGCGTGGTCTCGTTTCCCCCTCCCCTCGCTCCCGCTCAGCACCCCTGTGTGCCTCGGCCGGCCGAGCCGCGGGGCAGGGCCGGAGCTGACGGTGCTTCCCCTCGTCCCTGCCTACCCGGGCGCGCGGCAGGACGGCCGTGCCACGCTCGCGGGCAGGGCGGCAGGTAGGAGCGCCGGGATCCCTCCGCCTCGTCCCTCTCGGGGACCTTATGCCGCGCCTATCGACGCGGTCTCCCTTGTGGGGTGCGCCTGGCCCCGGCCCTGCTGCAGGGAGGGGGCTCCCGTGCCACCGGCATCCCTCCCCGTCCCAGCTCGCCCATCAGCAAGGCAGCTCCAGCCCCGTCCCCTCGCCGATTCCCCCCTCCGGCTTATTTGTTAAATATCCTGTAATTATATAGAAATAAAAGGCTCCTACAGATTAGTGGGTAATTATACTTAATAGGAACAAAATGAATATTCCTGGTTAACCATTTGGGCTTGGGAGGCAGATGGCGTACAACCCGTGCTTGCCTCCTGACACGGCGGCGGCAGCAGCAGCGACAGCGCGGTGATTAACCCGTTGCTCTCTGGCTCGTAACCAGAGGCGTTAATTGCTTGAGCGTCGCTGCGGGGCGCGAGCAGCTCCGCGGGCGGTTAGTAGGGCCCGCACGGGTGNTGCTGCTGATGGCAGCGCGACAAGCAATATCCACGACCGCTCGTAATCTTCCGCAGGCTCTCAGTTGCTCCTATCTAGCGCCATTGAAGATGAAGAGGCTCCTATTATCTTGAGATCCTTCTGCCGCCAGTATCGCAAACCGATGCTGACACACGGCCCGGGCGCGCCGAGAGCGACGTGCTTGTTGCAATACGTGCGTTGCCGTCTCCGGCGAGGCGGCGAAACGGCGGGGAGGAACGGTTGTCGCGTGGGCGGGAGGGGATGGGACTGAAGGGTCTCCTGCCCGAGGCAGGGCTCGAAAGCGAGCCACCCCTCGGCCTTCGGGCCGGGGTGGGAGCCCTCGGGGCTTCGGCAGCCTCTTATTGGAGGCACCGCGCTCCTTGCTGCCCTCGGAAGCCCCTTTGAATGCCGGCGCTGTGATGTGTTGAAATAATATTAATAAGCACAAGAGCAGCCACAGGGAGAGTTTGGTGTTTACTGTAAGTTCAGCATCTAAACAGAGACGTGGTTTTGTCTTCTCCAGTCTGACGCCATTCATAATTTTGTGTTCTAACAGATTTCCCCTGGGGCCGCGAGATGCCTTTTTTTTTATTTGAGGCTATTCCCAATTACCCGCTGTGCCTCTCGAGCTGGCTCCCGGTTAAACACGCTCAGGACTGACTTGTCTGAGGCAAGGAAAGCTGCCGAGACACACGCCTCATCGGCTCCCCCGGCCCCGTCCTCCTGTTTCCTTAACGAGACCCTTGCCCCGCCGTGCCGGCGGGAATTCTGCCCCTGCACCGGGGCTCTCCTCTACGTATATATACACATGTATAATTCATCACAGCGGCCGCGGAGCCTCTCCTCTCGCTGAGGCGCTCGCCGAAGCGGCACGCTCGCTCGCCCGTCTTCTCTCGACTCAGAGCGGCCCCGGTGCCCGGGCCAGGCGGGACGCGTGCGGGCAGGGAGCGCTCGGCGTGCCGGAGGGCCGCTGGCATCGCGCTCGCGTACGCAGGCTCCTGCCTCTGCGCGGGAGGCGGGCAAATAACTGCATCGCTTGCCTTTACCTGGCCCCCGCCAAGTGAAAAATGAATTTAGCCAGGAACCGTGAGGTCGCGTTGGGCGCCTGCTGCCGTTTAGTCCCCGCAGGGTGTGCGCATTCCTCCTTCAAGGGTGGCGGAAGGCTGGGATCGAGCCTCGCTCGCTCTAAAGGGTTGATCCCGTGGCCACCCCCCACGCTCCGTGGACGGCCTGCCCTGCGCCTCGCCTCTCGCTCGCCGCCCTCGTGGGCGTTGCTGCTGGCAAACGTGCTTCCCGCAGCCTCGATGCGCTGGGACGCACACGTGGTTGCTGGACAGAAAAGGCGTTAAAAGCGGGAGCGAGGGGGGTGCGTGGCTGCTCGGCCGGGAGCGCGGCTCCCCCCGCACCGGGGCGGCGAGCGGGTGCGAGGAGCCGGCCGGGTCCCCCCGGCGCCGGCACAAAGCGATGGGGCTTCTGGTTCGATGCTCTTCTCCCTAAGAGTTTTGAAATTAGATGGTTTTGATGAAGGTGGATCTTTTCTTGCAGTTCACGAGGATTTTTTCATGTAAAAATATGAATCTTGTCACCGTGAAGAATGGGAAATATCGGAATAATGAAGCGTTTAAAATGGAATGCCTCCTCCGCTCGTGGCAGCCCGCTCTTGCACCAGCCCTTCCTCCTGGGAGTGAGCGCCTCTCCCTTCCCGCTGCTTTTTGAACTGCCAGGGCTGAATTTGCTGGGGTTTCTGCCGTTACCTGATTTGCGGGAAAATTAATTAGCGTCCCTGGAAGGGAGAGCGGCTGCGGGCAGAGAAGGGGCACGTCCCAGGGGAGCCGTTGCAGCAGCGAATGGAGCGATCGCGCTCGGGCTGAGCCGGTCGTTACTCGGGTTGGGGTTGCCGGTGCATGCCCCCGTTCGGAGGCCGGGATGCTCCGGGGGACCCCTGCGCCCTGCGGGGCTGCCGCCAGCCCCCCGTCCCTGCAGGGGCACAAATCTGCCGCCTCTCTGCGGTCGCCGCGTCGCGATAGAGGCCGTCGCCCTTCCCTCGGCTCCCCACGTCGGAGCTCAGCACCCGGCCAACAGCTCCAACGCTTGCTTTTGCCTCTCGCTCTCTTTGTCCCCTTCCCTGCCTGCGTCGGGGGGGACCCCAGGGGTTTTGCTGGGGTGGGCACCCCCCCTCCCGCTCCCGGTCCCCTGGCCCAGCAGCTCTTGGGCTGCCGGTGGGCAAAGGGAGGCTTAGTAATGAATTTCGATTTAATTTGCAAGTGAAAAAGATGGTTTTCTTTTGTAGCTTACGCTGCAGCCCAAATGTCTAAGCTTCTAGGGTTTAAGTCTAATTAACTGCATTTCACAGCTTATTTAAAGAAAAGAATGGAGGCATTAAAATTGTAAAATCTAATTTTTAAGTAAATCTTTCAGCACAAAATTAATGTCGCAGTCTCCCAGCCGCCTTGGCAATATATCTCTTGTCTTCAAATTTCAAAATGAGCTTTTGCAAACATGAAATTATTCATTAGACTGTCTGCTAAAAGGATAAATAAGTGTCTCTTCACATCCAAGATCTCCCAGTTTTCCGTTTAGCGGGAGATTGGCTTATTCAGCCGGATGCCACGCGGCCCATCGGGTGCCGGAGGCAGGAGCTGAGGGGCGGGAGCGGGTAGCCCTGCGGCCGGGCTGCCCGGCGGGGCTCCGCTGCGCCATCAGAAGGAGCGAATCCCCCCAGCTTCGTCTCCCCTGAATTCTGCCCACTCTGTTGGATCTCGGCGTTGCCGTCGCGCGGCCCCACCGGTGCTGTGGGTGCGCTGCCCCCCACCCCAGCCACCCGCGCCCACCCGAGCTCCTACACCCGCTGAAGGGGGCTCGTTCATGCCCTTGTTAAAAAGGAATAGATTTTGCGGAACCAAAAAATATTATTTTAACAAGTCCATTTTTATATCGCTTTTAAAAACCCTGGTGATTTGTCTTTTTCTTGATTAAAGTCACATAATTAATCGGAGGAGCGACGTGTTAAATACTAATTGCATAATTACTTTTGTGCGCGGCGTCTCCGAACCTGGTGGCGGCGGGGTGAGTGGGCTCTGCCCGCTCTGCCGGGCGGCTGGAGAGGTCTCGGGGGCACGGGGAGAGGAGGCGTGACCTCGCGGTCGTCCTCCCGGGGTTTGCCCCGGGGACTCTGCCCAGGGAGCACAAGGCGTAGACGAGCCAGGGGCGTCTCCGCTGGTGGGAAAGAGGTGGTTTGACCCCAGCAAAGCCCTTTGGGGGCGAGCTGAAGGCCTTGGCGTGAGAAATCGGAGCGCGGAGCTGCGGGAGCGGCGAGCGGAGGCACTGCCCGGCCCTCTCCTGCCCCGGCAGACGCGTCCTGCCCATGGCTTCCCTCCTCCGAAGCTTCCCCGGCGCTCTCCGCACCCCTGGGCGAGCGCAGCATCTCCTTGGGTTTGTTTGGGCCCCTCCCCAACTTGAGTTCATCATCAGGGATTTATTTCCTTCGCAAAAGCCCGTAATTATTCTGAAAAGGCCTTGTTTCGTGCTTGCGGTGCCTCTTCCCAAGCTGGGTCAGACGCTAAGCCTCGCTGGAGCCCTGGAGGCGGGGGGGTGGCCGCATTCGCGGCTGGCGGGGGCTGATCTTCCCTCCCTGACCCGAAAAGAAAGGCGGCATGCGCCTCGCGGGCTTGCAGGGAGGGCCGGGTCTGCCAGCCACGGCCGCTGGGACGTGCTGATGCAGGAAAGCACGTTAACGAACAGCGGGATGCCGAGCGCAGAGGAGTAATTAAGTTAAGGAACAGAGAGAAAAACGATGCTCGTCGGTGCACCCCACAGTCCCAGCCTGGAAGCGGGACTCGAAGAAGCGAGGTGTGCGTTGGCTCTGCCGGAGGCTGTTACCCCGTAGTGCCGTGCCGGGTGGTGGCCCGGCGGGCTGCGGGCAGGCTGTCCCAGCATCCTGGGCGCGGGCAGTACTGACCAGGGGATGCTCCGATGAGGATTTAATAGGGAAACTTGCCTCTAACCCTTTGGAAAAGGCCGTTGAGCGCGCCCGGATATCACCCGGCGATCGATTCACTGCGTTTGTAGGAGCAGGGGGAGGCGAGCGTCCCCCCGCTCCGTGCTGGCGGCCTCGTCTCGCGCCCTGTGCCGTGGGGACCGCCTGCAGCTGCCTGCCGGGCGCCGGGGCGCTGCGGGGAAATAACGGCCCGCACAGGGGCCGGCCTGAGCCCAAACCCCCAGAAACCGACGAAGTGGGCCCTTTCATCTTGATTTCAATTTTGCACAAATATGGGGCGAATGAAAAGCGAAGCGCGGCCGAAAGCTCGACCCAAGCCGGGGGACTGAAGTAACGCTGAGCGTGGCGCTCGGCCCGCGAGGCTCCCGCCGGCAGCAGCGGGACCGAAGCCGACGCGTCCCTGCCGATATCGCCCTTCTGGGCGCTGTGTGCTCGCTAGAGGCGTGGGTGCCGGCCGGCGTGGGGCCCGCGCGGCCCCAGGGGGACGCTCCTCTTCCAGAGCGTGGGGTCGGGGCTGACCTCGGGAAGCAGCAGGAGCTGATTCTTGCTAAGCCGGGACAGCCCTCTCTGACGCCCGCTGAGCAGCAGCGCTCGCCTCTGGCCCATCTCGTGCCTCCGAGCGGGGCAAAGCCCTGCCAGGATGGAGGCGGGCGCAGGGCTCCGGATAGCTCCTTGCAGTGCTGCTATTTCTTGTTATTTTTGCAAAGTAATTCTGAATTACAACGTGTTTCTGCGGGCTCCGCTGTATTCCCGAGAATCACGCTCTGTGCTAAATCAGTCCGTGGCAATCAATGCTTTTCTAATGAATTCTGAATTCCTAACGTCAGGACATTACATTGCCTGTTTATTTTCTCTCTGCCCTTGTCTTATTCCTCTGCGTTATTCCTGTAAGCTGCATAAAATACATTAGATGTGTATATATATATTTTTTCCCTCTCTCTCCTCTGCAGACCTCATTGGAAAAGTTAATGGTGTGTTTCTGGAGTAATTAGAATGATTTAAACGGCCTCGTAGCAAAGTTCTTCCGCAGAAGCAGCCGCTTCTCACCCTCTGTGTCTGTCATATCTTGGCTAGAGGAAGCCGCGGAGGCAAAACACGATAGGAAACGGAGGGGAACAGCCCCCCAGTGAGGAGATCTGGGCGCGGGTACGTGGGAATTAATTATTCATGGCCGGCACTTCGGCAGGATTTGCTTGTACGCCTGGAAAACAATTAAAACAAGGGGATGGCTCTTGCCAGGGCGCGCTGCGGCGACCCCTCCGTCCCGTCCTCCGGAGCTCGCGGCACGGCTCTCGGCGGGCACGGGCAGGGGAGGACGTGCTGTGCTCCCTCTCCCCGCCGTCGGCCGGGGGTCTGCTGGCAGGGGGAGCCTCGCCAGCACCAGAATATTCAGGAACACTCGCAGGCTGGGAGTTTTGGCCGCAGGCAGGTGCTGGCTCTGCAAACAGCTGCGCCTTTTGAAGCCTTTGCTGCCTCTAGCTGCTTGCTGCTCCCCTTCTCCCGCAGCTGCTGAGTCCCCCGGGAGCGATCCCCGGCCAAAGCGAGCACGGGCTGCCCGAACGGGTGCGAGGAGGAGCCCGTCCCCGAGGATGCTCCGCGGCGCAACGTCTGCGCTTTGGCCCCAAGCGATGGGCTCGCCATGGCAACCGCTCCGGAGGTCCGGCATCCCTGGCGCCGGCTGAGGAGCAGCCGTGGCCGTGGGTTCTGGGCAGCGCCACGAGCCCCGGCCCCGCTGCCGGTGGGCAGGGAGGGTGGCTGGCGACGGGCAGGGACGTGCCGCCTGCGCTGCCGAGATGGGCTGGCGGCAGAGCCGTGCCCAGACCCCAGTGCCGATGCTGATGCGGTGGTGACGCACTGCCCGCCCGCCTGGCCTGAGCGCTGTCATCCGTCCCCACCGGGGCTCGGTTCAGGGAGCCGCGTACCTCCACGGGCACACCGCGGTGCTGTCAACCTCTCCCCGCTCAGCACTGCTTTAAATGCAGATGCCCAGAGCGTGGCAGAGGCAGCCCCGGGGGCTGCCGGCACCTGCAACGCGGCAGTGCTTGGTTTGGGGCGCTGGCTCGGTCCCTGCGGTGGGGGGACTGCGGTGGAGAGGTGCTGCCGTCCCCGGTCCTGGTCCTTCCCCTCGCTCCGCTGACCTGCGCGGAGATGCCGGGATGGAGCCTGACTCGGGAGTCTCCTCTCGCGCTCCCAACAGTGCCTTAGAAATTAAGAATCAATCCGATTATTCAAGCCCATAAACAACATCATAAAAATAACATCAATTTGCACAGAAAGGCGCTGCATTAATGTGCCGAAATAATGATGCACTTTTACAACATAAATTTACAATCAATCTCGCTTTTAACACCGTGAAACAACAGTTGGAGGAGGATCAATCCTTCGCCTGAATTAGATGGCTTGAGTCAGAGATGCTTCGGGGGGTTATTTTTGGAAGCTCTTAACAACGGCTCTGGCAGGGCTTTTGCTGACAGATTCGCCGGGTCCGCGTGCGGCAGGCGGGTCCCGGAGCACCCGGCGCTGCGTGTTGGGCCCCCCAGGAGGTCGCCCCAAGGGCTGTCCCGGCTCTGCGCGCTCCGCTCTCCCTCGGAGCGTTGGTTCGGGAGCAGCGTGTGCCGTGGCAAGGGAAACAGGCAGACGCGTGTAGCTGCAGGGAGCAGGCTGGCTGCTGGCCGGCAACCTGGCCGACGGCGGCTTGCCTCCTGGAGACCCTCCGTGGCTAAGCGGGGGTGTCGGAGGTGGGCAGCGCTTCCTGGGGGCCGGGCGGGAGCGTGCCCGGCTCTGCCGCTCCCTCAGACCTGGCTGTGCCGGGAAAGGGCGGTTGTCCAGAAAAAGCCAGATACCTGCAACTCCCCACGGCAGCCTTGCCAAGAAACATCCCTCTGGTGCTTCCCTCTGTCCTGGAGAACTTGCCGGGCGTCCTGGCGGCGACCACTGCAGCTCGCTGCCCCGAGCTGCAGCCCACCCCTTTAATTTCTTGGAGTACCTTTCCAGTAAGGGCTCAGACCTTGTTGACTGCAGCATCCCCAGGCCCTGCTGCTACTGCTTTCTAGCTCGCCGGCTTTCTATATTTATTATTTTTTCTTGTAAATGGGCACCAAAATGAAATCCATGCTTATGGAGAGATTGATTAGTTAACCAACTCAATTATAGCTTTAGCTGAGAGCTATATTAAGTAATGCAGCAAAATTATTGCTCTGCGCAGATCCATTTTGTTAAACAGCTGTTTGCTGGCCCAAGGAGGAGAAGATGGAGGTTAAAAATGCTTTTACAGTTCTGGAGACACAAACGCACACACACACACGCACGCACGCACAAAAGCCACGAGGCAGCTGGGACCGAGACAGGCAAGGGCGACGGCGTGAGCCTCGGCTCCCCGGCTGAGCTGGGCTCCCTTCCCGAGGGACCCCCGGGCTGGAGAAGAGAAGAAACACTGGCCCCGAAGCCGGGCTGTGCCGCACCCTCGCCAGCCCTAAGCCTCTTGCAGTGCCTGCTTTTCCGGTGCCGGCTCTGCCGCAGGCTCCCCGGCAGCCGGCACCCCCGCCGTCGGCTCTGGAGGGGACGGAGCAGCAGGGGGGGCATCTCTTACGTCTTGTTTCCTCGCTGCCATCGTTAGCGTTGGTTTTCCCTGGCAGAGGTTGCCGTCCTTTGCCTCGTCCTCCTTCGCCGCTTCCTCGAGCCCTCTTTGGGGAGGCTTTGAGCGACGCAGGGAACGTGGCGGTAGCAGCGCCGAGAGCCGGTGCGGGGGCTGCTCTCTGCGGCACGCTGTGGCACGCTGAGCCCTCGGCGGCGTGCCCGGGGCCTGCC
>VZTV01117629.1:162132-183504 GCA_013400875.1 Anhinga rufa | reverse complement strand
GTTGCGGCGCGGCGTGCTCCTCGCCCAGCCCTGGGAGGGGACGACGCGGGGCTGGGAGCGAATGCCAAAGGGGTACCTCGGATTCACGTAAAATACATTTGGGGTGGCTACGTGGCTGTAACCTGTCCGGTGCCCGGCAGAGGACGGTTTCTGACTTTGTTGAAAGTAAAAAAGAATCTGCTGAAAGAGGAGAAAAGAGCTGGCTTAAAAGTGGCAAGTTTTTGGCCCAAACTGCTGGATCTGGAAAGCTGTTCAAAGGAAGCAGATTGCTTTCAACCAGAAACAGTTTGATTGAAAACCTTGTTTTCCGTAGGAGACAAAAAGTTTTGACAAAACACTTTAATAGTAACCTCCCTCCTGTCTCACGGCCAGCGCTGGAAGTCGCCTCGTCTCCTGCCGCCACGGCGCTTCCCCCCGTGCCCCGCAAGGGCCCTCGCGCCGCGTGCTGCCCGCGATTTAATTTTGAGGACGCTTTTGCAGCTGGGCAGAGGGGGGGGACGGGGCAGCGGCGCCGGGACGCTGCAGGCTGAGGGAGAAGCTGCCCCCAGCGCGGGTTTCTCCTCTCCCAGTGCCCCCCAGCGCGGGTTTCTCCTCTCCCAGTGCCCCCCAGCACGGCTTCCCTCGCGCTGCGCAGCGACGGGCGGGGGGAGATGGGGGCTGAGGTCTGCGGTCATCGCCTGCCGCTTTGTGCCCAGGCTGCCTCCAACCGCCGTGCGTCCTGGTTGCGCTTTTGGCTTGTTTGGTTAGCGATGGAGGCTGTCTCTGCCGTGCGAAGGGGGTCAGAACCCCAGCGAAGAGCTTTTCGCCCACCCTGGGCTGGGAAGCGGGGAAGGGCCGCGCTCTCCCCTCCCATCCCACTCTGTTCTCCGAAGGCACGCTGACGTCCAGCCGCTTGAAACCGGTGGCTTTGAGCAGCAAATTGTACGTTAAATTATAAATAATGCCCGGCTCTCTGAGGGCCCTGTCTGTTCCGCCAGACTTGGAGCCGTTCCCCCAGCCTGTCTCTGCATTCAGGCCGATGCAGTCGTCGTGTCTGCAGGGTGCCTGGCTGCATTGATCGGCCTGAAAAACGCACGAGCGTGCTCCCTCGCCGAGAGCGTCGGAAGCTCAGGCTTCGAGCATCCTGCCACAGCCCCCAGCGACGGCGGAGCCGTGCTCTGCCTGCACGGGCGAGGCGGGGAGAGCAAGGCTGCCCGCCGCTGCCCTGCAGCAGCCACGCTGCGCTTGCGCTGTAGCCGGCAGCGGTTTCTTACTGCGGTTTCATCCAGAAAAATGCAGTTGTCGCATGAAGCCCTGGCACGGCCGGGGACGCCCAGCCCACCCGGCGTGCCGGGGAGTGCAGCGTGCCGGCCCGGCGCCACGGGGCAGAAGGATGTCGCTCGGGTGGGTGCCGGGATGTGACGCCGCGGCGGCGCTGCCGTCCAGCTAACGGGCTGCCGCGGGACGGGCACCGTGAGCCTCAGCAGCCGATGCCGGGGTCCCCACCGCTTGACCGCAACGGGTGTCGAGCAGAAGGCTGCTGCTCCCCGCTCCCGGACCGGCTGGCGCGAGAGGGACCGGGGGACAGGACAGCCGGTGCGATGCGCTTGCTGGAAACGCAAGCCGAGCTCTACGGATGGGAAAAG
The DNA here is from genome assembly GCA_013400875.1 of Anhinga rufa. Lineage (NCBI taxonomy): Eukaryota > Metazoa > Chordata > Aves > Suliformes > Anhingidae > Anhinga > Anhinga rufa. The sequence continues at coordinate 181,879 of VZTV01117629.1, read as the reverse complement.
ATCAGGGGCACGCTGCAGAGAGGGTTTGCTAACTCAGCGGTAGTGCGGCTGCACCGCCTCCCGTGCAGGTCTTGGGAAAGATGGGAGAGTTTTCTAGAGCTGTTTGCTAAGTTCAGGCGGAAAGGAAAGTGCTGGCTAAGCTGCTCTTCTGCCTCACCCATCGGGTTTCGTGTAGGTGTAATGGATGGAGAAGAGTGGGTTTGAAGGTCTCGGGGGCAGAGAAGACAGCATGTGAGCCATCAGTCAGGTGCAAAAGCAAAGTAGTAACATTTCAATGCAGTAATTTTTAATAATTTATGATTTTCCCTTGGTTCCCAGAGTGTTATTACCTCACTTAATATCATTTACAAATTACACGTGATCCCATCAATTGCGGTAAAGTGAGGAAGTGTCTGGGAGATGCTCAAAAATCAAACGGTATAGAGCCAATGAGAATTTATGGACCTGAACGGGCTGCAGTGGCGGCGGGGGCAGCCGCGCGGTGCCCGGGACGCCGCTCGCCCCGGTGCTGCTGGCGCAGTCCCTGCACCCGCGCACCCCTGGGCTGGCGCGAGGACGTGGTGGGTGCGGAGGGCGGGAGGAGGGGCGAGCTGGGGTACCCGCCTGTGCCGTCCATCAGACGGGGTTTATTGGCTTTCACACGCCGCTGCAAAGGCAGCGATGAGGAGGTGGGGGGCAGCCGTGCTGCGGGGCTGCAGCGGCTCGCGGGGGAGAGGACAGGGAATAGGGGCGACGCGACCTTTGCTCTGCCGCCGTACCGCCGGCCCCAGGGGTGCCGACAGCTATTTGCCCGTCACCGTAGGCGAGGCTGCCTCCCCATCGCCTTACCCCCACCCTCCCTTGCTGTCTGGGCATACAGCTCGGGCTGGGTTTGGCTAATCAGCCTGAAAGCAGGGCCTACCCTCCTCCTCTTCCTCTTCCTCTCGCCCAGCTCCAGCCTAGCGAGCGTGCGGCGATGGACGGCGGCACAGCAGAGAAGGCGCTTTGCTGAGCAGTGCGTGCTGGCGCCTCTGCCTCCCACCCCGCCTCTCTCAGCCTGCCCCTCTGGGGAGGAGAAGCACGAGCAACGCGTGAGCCGCTCTCCTCCTCCTCCTCCTCCTCCTCCAGACTGCCCTCCCTGGGGGATACCCCCATGCCCGGAAAACCGGCAGCGCAGCGGATGCTGGCAAGCGCCGGCGCGACTGCAGAGGTTGGCCGTGCCCCGGGATGCGGCCGGCTCCCGGTGGAGGCGGCGCGGGACGGCACCATCCGCTGCAAGCCCACCTGAGCCGCGCTGTCGGGCGGGTGCGGGCAGCAAGCGGGCGAGGGCGCAGCCCTTCTCTCCCTCTGTTCGCACCGGCGGTGCACAAATCGGCTGCGAGGCCGGGTTGAGGCCGGGGCGGGGGGCTCTCGCCGGGGAGCTGCTGCGGCCGCTGCGGCCGCCAGACCTGTTGCTTCGGCGCTGGCTGTGCTGCGTCGCCCTGCAGTGAGCGAGAACCAGCGCTGCTCAGCTGCAGACGCTCCCTCCTCTGCCCGGGCGAGGGCCGAGCTCCTCCCACCCACCCACTTTGGTGTTTTATTGTTTTCTCCTGTGATTCCGGCAAGAAAGGCAGGCGGAAAGCGAGCCCTCTTCCCGCTCTCCTCATTAGCGCTGCATCCCAGGCGAGCTCGGGAAAGCGCCATCTCCTTTGTGTCGCTGGTGGCACAGAAATCTTCTCCATGGCAACACACCGCTGCGGGCAGGATGCGGCCCGCCACCATGCCCTGCCGGGGGGACCGGGCGCCCGGCGGTGGGCAGCGCCGGCGAGGCCGTGCTGGGAGCCCCTCGGGCTCCGGAGGAAGGGAAAGGGCTGCGCAGCGGCAGCGGCTCATGGCATGGGCAGCTCGCCGCGTCCTTCCCGGGATGTGGCTCGGGCTCAGGTGCCTTGCTTTGGCCTAAAGAAAGGGTTCAGGGTGAGCATCGGAGGTCCTGCGGCGCGGGGCGTGCGTGGGGGCAGCTGAGCCAGGGCCCCAGGCTGTCCTCTGCTCGCCCCGACCCCGGCTGCGCTCCTGATGGAGGGAGCCTGTTGTCGTTTCCCCCAGGGGCTGCCAGGGAAGGGGGGGAGCGATCCTCCGCGCGGCTTCCTCCGGCATTCCTTAATTATCCTTCCCGCCAGGTTCAGAGGCAAGCAAGCCTCTGCAGAGAAAACAGTCCTTTGTTATCTAATAACTCGCAGGGAGCGGCGATTTGCATACAGCAAAAGGAAGGGGAAAGAAAGCCGAGGAAAACGCCTGCCTCTGAACATCAGAGAGGCATTTGATGGCAGTCGCCGGCCCTGGCCGGTCTCCCTGCCTGGAGTTCTCCCCAGTTATCTGGGACGAGTGGGACTCGCAGTTCTCTCTCCTTAAAGGCGCTGCACTTGGCAGAGCCTTTCAACTAAATTGAATGTCTCTGTCCTGCAAAAATATGCTTACGTTCCGCCTTTCATGCCAGCGCACCTGGACGCGCTGATGATTGCGCTACTGAGGAGCAGAGCCAGATGAAAAAGCTTCTGAGATGTCGGTGGAAATGGAAGCGGTCAGGAGCTGGTGTGCCTCTTCAAGTGGAGGTTTTCATCCCCGGCTGAGAGGGGGAGCTGAACTACCGGGACGTGTTGCTAAACGCGGGAGTCGTGTGGCTTTGCAGAGCTCCCCGTCTCTGCCGGGGACGCGGCCCGGGGCTGCCCCCGGCCCCTGCGGGCGCTGGCCCCTAAAGCGTCGGCGGTATTACCGGGCTCCGCGGACAGGGACTGTCTGATCTGCACAGGGATTATTTTTGAGTGAAAAGACGGTAGCGGCTGCTTAAATGCATTGACTTGTTGAAAAACATAGAGATTTGGGTCCCGATGCCACAGAGCGCTATCACTTAGGTGTCTCGGCGCATCTGCGTAAAGTAACTATTGATTTTGGTCGATATGCATTGATTCCAAGAAAACTGCCCTGCTTTGAAAATGAACTTCCAGTAGTTTCAAGGGAAAATGCAACGTGCGGCCTCTCTTGCAGGGCTCCCTTGTTTTGTTAAATGCGGCTCATGCGTTTGAAATGCAGAAGCAAAGCCAAACAAATAGCTCGGAGGGAATTAAAATGCATCGATTCTCAGGGTGGGAATAATGGCCTCTGTTAAAAGCTTTTGGAGACGTTAATGTACACTGCTTTGAACGAAGATCTCCCTCCGGCCCGCTCTGCGCCTGCTGCCGTGGCAGTTGTGGGGGTGGCAAGGCTGCACTGATGGGGTACCGACCTCGTGGACGTGGTGGCTTCACCGCTGTCCCTGCCTGGCCAGGACAGCCCTGCCCCTCGTGCTCCGCTCCGGGGCAGGGGATGCCCTGCGGGGTGCTCTCTGGGATGCTCTCCGGGGTGCCCTGTGGGATGCTCTCCGGGGTGCCCTGCAGGGTGCTCTGCGGGGTGCTCTCTGGGGTGCCCTGCGGGGTGCTCTCTAGGATGTTCTCTGGGATGCTCTCTGGGATGCCCTGCGGGGTGCTCTCTGGGATGCCCTGCGCCTCTCCTTAGCACAGAAAGCTGCTTGGAGAGGGCTTTTGCTGGGAGCCCCCTCCAGGGCTGGTGCCGGGCGCTCGGCCGGGCACAGCTTCTCCCTGGGGTGGCCCAGGGCTGCTGCGGGGCAGGGGGTGGGGTGCTGGTGCCCGTCCTGGTGCTGGTGCCAGGGCTGCCGCGAGCCCGCCTGCGTTCCCACGCTGTGCTGGCTGTCCCTCGCTGGCTGTCCGTCTGTCCCGCCCGCGGTACCCCCACCCTTGCAGTCATTTTGATTGGCAGGGGAGGGCAAGTAATTTGGCAACGGGTCCTGGACAGCCTGAGCTAGCAGACCCTCACCGTTTAGACCAACAAGCAGAGAGTCCATTTGGGAGAGCAGGTTCTAGTCCCTCCAGCAAGTCCTTACTGTTAATTAAAGGTATTAATTGGCATGCAGCCTGCTTATTTAAAGAGAGGGTGGCCTCTGCGGTGCCTGGCGGTAATTAGAGCTTCGCGGAGCCGTTCTCAAATCTGGGTGGGGAGAGGGGAGCGGAGCATCACGTCCGTGCGAGGGACGTCTGTCCCCATCCCGGGGGACGGGTGCCGGTGCTGCGAGCGCCGCAGGGGCAGGGACGCCGGAGCCAACGCATGGCGGGACTCGTGGCGCCCTGCATCCCCACGCTGGGTGGCCGCCACCCAGGCGAGCGGCCGTAGGACGGCACCGGCCGCCGCAGCCCAGAGCGTCTGAGACGCTCCGCCCCAACCTCCTTCAAGTCTTTGCAGTTCAATTTCTGACCGTAGTCTGGGAGCGACACGAAAATTAGATCTAACAATGAGTGATTACAACTTTCAAGTTAAGTCTGGTTGGTTGACTAATCAATTTGGTTAAGTGAAAATCCATAGCAAATGAGTCAGCCGCAGTACAACATTTCTCCATCCAATTTAAATTAAAATCACCAACCATAATAATTTCACAATTACTCTATGAGGATGCACCAGGGACTTGCCCCCTGAGCAGGAGAATGTCAAGGACTGCACGAGAGGCCCCAGGAGCAGGAGGGAGCGAGGAGCGGCCTCCGGCGTGACCGGCCGGCGGGATGCTCGAGCAGGCAGGTCCCTCTGGCGCTCGGCACATCTGGGCTCTTTCCGGAGCCGGCGGCCTCCGAGGAGCCGCACGGCCGCCCCGCCGCGGTGCCCCGCTCGCCCCGGTGCCAGCCTCGCAGCTGCCTGCCCGCGGCCCCGCAGGGCGCATCCAGCCCGGCGAGGGCTCAGCCCGTGCCTACAAAGCAGCCGCAAAGGGGCAGGAGAGGGGAGCCGGGTCTCGTAGATCCATTTGTAATTCTTCTTTATTTGCTGTGGCAGGAATGTGAGGGATGCGACCATTAAATCCCCGGGAAAGTCGCCTCTGCAGCAGTCTTTAGGGGTCTGAATTATTTATGTGTGTACAGTTGTGCTGCCCACCCAACTGTACCAAAAATAAATAAGTCGCTGCGGTCGACGCAGTGTTGCTTTGGGCTCGGGGTCTCCGAGGGACGGGGTCTCATCCCACCTGGGAGCGGGCGGCGAAGCCGGGGGCCGGGCGGGGGGCACCGGCAGTTCCTCCCCCTGCTTTTGGCTGGGTCTTCGGCTGCCGGCGTTGTATACTGGAGATAATTAACGATCCGCCCGCACAGCGAGCGCAGGGCAGGAGAGCTCCAGCAGATGAATAATTTAACGTTTTCGCAGAACTTCGTACCTGTGCCGAGCAGACCGGCGGGGGCTCTCGGCGCGGCAGAGCTGTGGGCTGGGGCTTGTCGGGGATTCACGCACACAGCCGAGCACCAGCCTGGCTCTGCGGGGTGCGGGGACCGCGGTTTCGCCGGAGGTGCCGGTGCACCCGCGCTCAGCCAGCCCCGGCGGGAGCTGGCCCCAGCAGCCGGGGGCTGCTGCTCTCCTCGGCTCCCCTGCCCCAGACCCGCTCGGTTGCGGCCCTGCTTGCTCGAAGGGGAAGCCAAATCTCACGCCGCATAGCCTGGCTGGGGCGAGCGCTGGGACGGCGCCGCTGGGGATGCTCGCAGGCGAGCCGGCGCGGTCACCTCGCTTCCCTGGGGACTTGGGCCAAACTTTGGAAGGACTGTCCTGATAAATAATAGAGCAGCTTCCTCTCCTGGCAGCAGTGAGAGCGCTCCTGCCCGATGCAGGGGAAGCCTTTGGACGCGTTTTGATATAAAAGGGTCAGGCGCCGGTGAGCGAAAGCCAAGAGGCATTCGTTCCATGCCGCAAACGCAGAGGTCCCTCGTGGGCGCTGGCTGGAGAGCAGCAATTGCTCACGGGTTTCGGGGCAGACATCTCTTCGATTCACCTTCCCCGGGCTGGGGAACGCGGGGTTTCGTGCTGGGGGCCACGTGAGGAATGCTCACCGCCCGTTGCTAGAGGAATCGTAGCGCTTCCCCTTGGAAAGCCGAAGGGAGAGGAGACGATCAGACGCGGCTCACATAACAGATGGATTTATGGATTATTTGGAGCCTCTTGTACTAATTTTGCAAATGCTGTATGTCTACAGGCTCCTAATAGTTGCATTCCCAGCTAAATGGATAAATGCTATGTCCCGTGGGGACCGGAGGCTTTGGGGAATAACTTATGCAAATTCTCCAGTCTGAAAGCAGGCGGTGAGGAGTTTTCAGCAGTTTCCCTCTCGGGATGGTGCAGACCCACTTGGTGCGGTCCAAAGAGCCCAGAAGGACCAAAACCTGCAGGCGGCTTGGCCCTGGGAGGGCGTGCCGAGGACTCGGGAGGTACCGGAGGACAGCGAGCAACGCGCTCGCGAGAGCTGCCGCTCCTCACCCATCCTTGTCCCTCGGGGAGCTGGAGCCAGGGGCGCGCCCTGCAGCCCACCACGGCTGCCTCGGGGTGCTCATTCGAGCAACGTCCCCGTGGCGGGACCAAAGGATGGCGAGCTCGCGGGCTCGTGTGTCGCGGCGCCGGGAGCCGCCGTCGGAGGGGCCGTCCGTGCCGCCTGCCGCTCCCCTCCTCCAGACGAGCCTCCTGCCCGCTCCCCGGCTCAAGATGTCTTTTGAATGTTAAGGCTCTGTTTTTATTACCATTTTAGCTCTAACTAAGAGGGAGAGCTCAGGCAGAGCCGCAGCCCAGTTGGAGAGCAGGCGCCGAGGTGTTGAAAGATGCATTATGAATGCAAGGTGTAGGGAAGAGAAATTATTAAACTCGCAGATAGCAACAGAGCTTCCTTTGTGAGCGGTGGAGATGGGAAATTATGCTGAAGCAATGCATTGCAAATCACCCACTGAAAGGCAGAGAAGGCCCTTTTATCCTCCGGGCCCTGAAGTTTTTCCGGTATCTTTGTATGCAGAGGCATTCCTTCAGGGGAGAAAGAGAAGCCAGCAATTTTGTGCCTGATTGGCAGGCTGTCCAGTGCCAATAAAGATATTTGTTTTTTCAGAGAAGTGCTCACAGGCTGAAATCTTGCTCTTGCATTTTCCATTACAGAGGAAAATGAAACTTGGAAGGCGTTCTCCATTAGTGCTGCTTAGCCTCCGAGTAACAGCAGTGCTCGAGCGACCCGAAGGGAGGAGCGCTCCGCTCCAGCCAAGCAGCCCCAGCAAGACGCGCTGCGTGGCGTGGGTTCAGAACTGCCGGGGCTCTGGGGCGCAGCATCAGCCTCGGCTCTTGTTCGTGTTCCCGAAGCCGGGGGGGCTTTGGTGACTGCTCAGCGAGCCGCGAGCCTCTCAGGCGGCAGAGCCGGGGCCGGGATGCTCTGCAGCAGCCGGGCAGGCGCGGGTGCTGGGGGCTGAGTCCGCCGGCTGTGCAGGACGCTTCTGATGGCCTGGGTATAGCGAGAGGGACCGGGGCCGGCCGGCCGGGAGGCTCAACGGCACGCCGGGGCTGGTGGGGTGGTCCCACCAGTCCCCAGCACCGCATCCCGGCGGGCGGCGGGCTGGGGTGGGTGGCATGGTGCGTGGGCGCTAGCTGGGCAGTGGGTGTCTGCCCTTCTCCAGGGCTTTGCCGGTGTGTCTTTGCTCTCAGCGGGTGCTTTTAATTTCTGTGAGGCGTGCAGGGCTCTGCTGTCGCTCCCCATCCGGGTGAGCCATCACTGGGGATGCGCGTCCTGGTGCCGGGCTCTGTGGCACGCTGGGGATATTCGGGGCAAACCGAGGGGCTCCTCGGGCCCCGGCCCCTCCGCCGCTCTCGCCAGGCTCCGTGCCACCGGCCCCGCTCACCGCCGATCCCAGGCAGAGAGGAGGAACATCTGTTAACACAAATGCCTTTCTAATTTCTTCTTAACTCTCGCTCGGCATCTGCGCCGAACAAGCCCCCGCTCGGCTTGTACAGTGTTTAATTCTGGAACAGATTCAAAAAGCGCCTCGGAGCCGGGAGCGGGAGGGAAGCGCCTCTAAATCTTTAATAAGGCGTCGAGTCAGAACTTCTGCTGGGCTCCCTCCTCATGGCATGGGGGAGAATAACCAGAGACAGGATTCCTTAGTAACAAACACCTTTGCAGCAGCTCATTAAATCACTGCATTTCTGAAGCACAGCAGGACACTTGTGTGAATAAATAGTGCAATCTTCCAGTCTGAAGTACTTCACATCTGAGTTATTTCCCCTGCATACGATCAGCTCCTTGCTCGGGCTTCTTCGCTCCCCCATCTCTGCCGCAAATGATTTTTGCTGATGAGCACAATTAACAAATGAGAGACGGAGTTGGAAAAGCACATCTCCCCGCCCGGCCCTTCCTTTAATGTTTGAGAGTTTAACAAATCGCCCATGAAAACGGAGCGAGGAGAGATTTCTGCTGATGATCTAAAGGCGCAGCTTTTCTCTCGTTCTTGCTGCTTGTCTTTGTAGACTACAAAATGCCAAAAAAAAAAGAGAGAAAAGAGGGTGGCAAAAAAAAAAGGAGGGTGGGAAGACCGACCCTCTTCAGGCTGTTTATCCGAGCAGCATGTTCGCTCTGTTCCTCTCCCGGCTCACGCACGATGCTAGTGAGATGCTCTAAAGGTGCCAACAAACCGGGAGACACGGTACAGACCTGACCGGGGTGAAATAGGTGCAGCAAAGGGCTTCCTGGCTCAGCCCCAGCTCGGCGAGGGTCTGAGGGAGGGGGCGAACGCGCCAGCCGAGAGGGAAGGCTCCAGACACCCGTGTGCAGGTGGGTGGGTGCCGGCGCCGAGCCCCCCGCTCCGGCAGCGCTAACGGCGGGCGCAGCGAGCGCGCGCTTGTGGCAGGGGACGAGCGGGGCTGCGAGCAGAGAAGGGCTGCGAGCCAAGTTTAATAGTACGGCTGAGTTACTTTTATAAACGCTGCAGCCTGACGTACGCCAGATAAGCGGCGTCTGGGTGATTTCTAGAAACGGATGAGTTTCGCCGTGCCGGCAGCACAGCGTTAAGCTCGGGGCGGTGAGCCTAGCCCCGCGCGTGTCCGAGGTGGGATGGGGATGGGGATGGGGATGGTGGCGGGCTGCGCCGGCGCGGGGCTGGGGAGCGCAGCGTGGGGGCCGGGGTGCTGCTTCCCGACCACCTTCGGTTGTGCAGAGCTGCGCCAGCGTCTGCACGGGGACCCCGCCGCACGCTGGCGCTCCCTGCTTCGTACCCTTCCGTGCCGCGTTTCGTACGGAGCGTTTTCCAGCAGTGAGGTAAATAAACAGGCCCTCCCTCGCGCTTGATGCGTTAGGTAGCTTTATTACCAACAGGAGAGAGATGACGCAGAAGGATATTACATACGGTGCCGCTGGTAATTATTTTTATTACTTCATGTGAGCTTTATAGCGGTAGCAGGGAGAGTTTTGAGCTGCCGCTTCCCATTCCGGTGTAATTGCCGTTCCCCGCGCGCCGCAGGCGGCCGAGCGGAGAGGCGCCGGGGTCAGGCGTGTCGGTTCTCGCTGGGCGGGCACCAGGAGAGGCTCTCTGCGCTCCGGCTCTGCCCGCACGGCGAGCAGGGAGCCGGGCAGGGAGGGCCCCAGCCCAAAGCCAGCGCCCCCGCGCCAGGCTGCGGGTGCGGGTGCGGCTACGGCGCCGTGAGGACCGAGGGGCTCATCCCGTGAAGGTGCTGCCGCCTCCAGAGCGGTTTCCGTTCCCACCGCTTGGCCGAGGTCTCTCTTTGCAAAGCAAACCGCTTGTATCAGCAGAGGAGTCCTCTTTAGTCCAAAGAAAATGGAGGGATAGAAACATCTTCATGAAAGATGATGAATCCCCGTAGCCTCCTCTAGTGAATTTTGCTTCTGTAAATCTCTCCCTCTCTCTTTGCATGTGCTAATTGGTCTTAGCATTAATTAATCTGATGTCATTATATGCCTTTCAATTTGTCAAGATATCATTTCTTTATTGGGCAAAGAAATGCTTTAGAGGATTGCCACAATTGGAATAATTCCCCCCCTTTCCTTCTTTAAAGTTACCGACAGAAGTTGTTATCAATTAAGCTAATTTGCATACGCATTAGGGTAATCGTTTTAGTTTAGCCAAATTTGCGAAAATTTACATAGCAAATTGACCTTCCGCGTTTTCCCTTACACATATAAAGCGCGAGAGAGACTTGCGCTGGCATTGATAATGAAACGGAGTTTATTTTGCATGGTTCTCCTACTAAAAGGTCTAATTAGACCAAGTAATTTTTTATTTCATCCGTAATTGCAAAACAAATAAGCTTTTTGGCAGTTTTTCCCCTTTCCCTTTGCCGGTGTCACGTGGACGGGGAGCACTAGCGGGACAGTCGCGTTCTCCTTATCGAGCCTTCTCCTCATTAACCGCCTTCCCCCCGCCACCACACTTTTTTGGCCTTGAGCGGATTTAATGGCAGCCTCCATGGTCTGACGGAGGATTTTACGCTCACGCGAGGCATTACCTAGCTCATTTGGCCAGAATAGAGTGTGATTTCGCACGGTCAAAGTCATTGCTACTTGAGCTGGAAGTCCCATTACGGTGCGCTGCCCACCTAGCGATGTCAGAGCACGGAGAGATAAGCAGCGTTTTGCTAGCGGGTGTCCTCGGGAGCTGGTTTTGAGCAGCGCGCTCGCTTGTGCCCTTCTCCTGCCTTCTCTCCTGCCGTCCCGCTGCAAAACACGGCGTGCGACAAAGCGGAGCAGCCCCGCGCGAGCGGCCCCGGTTCCTGGCGTGTGAGCGGAGGCAGCTGTGGCCGGCTCCAGCGGAACGCCTTGCGGCTGGGCCCCAAAGCCCAGCTCATCTCCCCCGCGGCCCGGAGCAGGTCCTCCCCCGCCCCACGCCCGCGCTGCCCGAGCGCGGCAAGCGGGGATCACTTGGAGCCGCGGCAAAGGCTCTGCCGTGGTAGCGAGCGGCTGGTGTGGCGAATCCAGTTCCGAGCTCATTTGCGAGGTGCACGGTTAAGAGCTCTGTCGAGGGGGGAAGCAAAGCAAACCACGACACTCGGTTACACCGCTGCGCCTGCCGTGATACCCGCTGGGGCCCTCCTTCTCCGGCGAAAGGCGTTAAGGCGCTCCTTCGGCAGCACCCCTGGGATTCCCCGATGGCGCCCACGCGGCATTAGTTTTGAGTAAATGTTTGCGATTCCATTTGCCGTATGATTAAGCGCGGTGGAGGGATCCTGCAGACTTTGGGGGGCGTGTTAACCACTAGATCGATTCAGATGACGGACTCTTTTGTGTCCCCTCCTCTGATCTCCGGCGTCTCTCTTCAAGAAGCTGCTCTCTTCAAATGAAGCAAAGCCAAGGCGCGCGTGTTTGGCCCCGCAGAGCTCAGCAGCGCTTTGCCGGTTGCGCTGCCAGAAAAGCTGCCCCGTCCCTGCTCGAGGCAGCGACAGGAGCGGTAGGGCTTGAGGTGCGAAGCCAAGGGCTGCTGGTGCCTGTTGGGAACAGTTCGTCAGGCTGAGCGAGGGAGGACGCTCGCGGGAGCCCGGCCCCGAGCAGCCTGTCCCTCCCAAGCTTTGCAGATGGCTCTTAGGCGGCAGGACCGGCGCGCCGAGCTGGCTTCCCCTGCCTCCCTTCGCAGGGACCGGCGGGTGGCACAAGCCCGGCGAGGCCAAATATCCATCTGGCCCGAGCGTGTGGGGAAGCAGCAGACACCCGTCACGTCCCGGCGCTGGGGCCGAGCGAGCAGAGCCGGAGGCACCCGGCAGCCAAGCCCTCCCCGGGTGGGAGCACAGCCGTCAGAATAGCAGCCAAACCACAAAGCAAAGCGGGGCGGCAGAGGATGAGTAATGACTCCAGCCCCAGGCAGCTGCCTCCTCATCGGAGGCGGCAGCGGCGAGGGTGCTGACAAGTTGTGTGCCTCGTACATGCCCATTAACTCGTTTGCTTAATAAAAAAATGCAGAGTTATTGCAGTGCCCAAGCGCCGCCGCTCGCGGCTCCTCTCTCGGCCAACCGCTTCTTATAAAGCCGACAAATGCTGGCCGGGGCTGGAGCCAGCCCAGCTGGCCCGTGCCCAAAGGCATGCTTTTGGATGCTTGGGGTCATGGAGGCGGGCAGAGCAGGGCAGGGCGCGTCATGCAGCACTGCTGCCAGCGGCTGCACGAGGGAAGAGCAAGCGCGCGAGAAAACCCCTATTTCTGCTTAGAAAAACCCTAGCCGCAGCCTCTAATTTGCCTTGGAGACACATCTAGCACCCAAACACACCCATTCGGCACCTGTGGATGAGGTCTGCCGGCCTCCCCCCGCAGGGTCGCGCCTTGCCGGGGCCGCAGCAGGAGGGGGGGATCGATGCTGGGGGTGGGAAATCGGCAGAAGGCGAAGCTGCACGTGGAGCTGGTGCAGAGGCGAGGGTCGGGGGCCCGAGGCGTGCGCCGGTGGGGGCTCGGGTGGAGGGACGCGGGCGCGCTCGGCCCCCCTTGCAGCGGGAGCATCCCCGTCCTGCGCCCGCCCACCTGCGGGCTTGCCTCACGGCAGCGTGGAGGAAGCGAGGTGGGCTCCTGTCTGCCTAACTGCCGGGGGGGCGAGCTCGCCGCGGGTCAGAGGCAGAGATGCGGAACGGTGCGGGAGAAGGGGAAGAGCCTGTGCCGGGCTCGATCGGGGGGCCGGGCGCTTGGCGCTCTTTCCAAGACCGCTGTGTTTCCCCGGGGCGAAGCACAGCCCGGACGGCGAGCAGGGTGCTCGCCAGGCTGCCTTGCCCGCCAGCGCCGTCTTCCCCTGCCCTGCGCTGCGCCTTCTCCTCCCCGGCATCTCGCCGAGGCGAGCCCTGGCTTTGCAAGCGCCTTCCTGGGGCAGGTGAGGGGCGAAACGCGCTGCTCACCCGGGCCGGCCCTGCCTCGCACGCTGCCCGCACCTTCGTCGCTGTCGTTATTAATAATAATAATGACAATGTGATCCTTTTTGGCAGCAGTACGAGTCCTTCCCCCGTGTAAAGGAAGGAGTTTTTTTCCTTCTGGAGGGATCCAGGAATCCTCCACCGACCCGCGTAGTGTTTTCTGCGCCTGGCTAAAGATCATTAGAGCCTTTGTTAGCGGAGCTGACTGACAAGGGAAGTGGATTAGTATGAGAACGCCCTGTCAAAAGTGGTGAAAAGGCTGGATTGATTTTATAGGAAGTTTAGTCAGAGTTGTGTGTAAAGCCCTTGGGGGGTTACACTGCAGTGAATCATCTCCTATATTAGCGAGTCCCTCTGGGAACAGTCAGCTTCGCTGTTTATTACTGCCAAGGCTGCATATAATAGCTATGGCATCTGCTTCCTGCCTCTCTCCCTCGCCTAACTCGCTACTTGGAATCGCAGCCGCACGCCGAGCACCCGCGACGAGGGGAGGTGAGGTTGGTACCCTCAGCGCCCCCCACGGCGGTCGCCGGGCCCCCCTTGCCGGGTGGGCTGCCGGGTGGGCTGCCGCGCTGCCCTTCCCGGGGCGAAGCCCCTGCCGGGGGAGCCGCGGACCTTTGATTCGGGCGCCTTTGGCTCATCTCCCATTCACCGTGGCGCCTTTCATCCCGGTGCCCAGGTAACGAAAGGAACACACGTAGGACAATGTCACAGGAAGCTTTTGCAAGCGTTAATTACCGGACTCCCACAACGCTTACGTTAAGAGAGTTTTTGGCAAGCCTGGAGCAGAGGAAAAGGCTGCATTTGGAAGCCGTGTGAGCGAGAGAGCCGCGCGCCCCTTTAGGCCCAACCGCTCGCAATTAGCGCTGCACGTAAACCAGCGCAAGGGGAGCAAAGGCATTGCATGGGGCACGCCAAGAAGCTGGAAGGCAGGGCAGGGGCCGAGAGCCCTTGCCTCGCGGCTGCTCCTTCCCCCGGCCGTTGTCGTGCCGGCGCCTGGGCGCCGAGGTGAACCTGCTCTGGGGGAGGCTGGGAGCCCCCGCACCCGGTCGCCCCTTCCCGGTGCCCGAGCGGGGCAGCTCACATTCCCTACGCCCCGCTCCCGTGCCCCACGCCCCGCTCCCGTCCCCTGCGCCCCGCTCCCGTGCCCCGCTCCCGTGCCCCGCTCCGCACGCGTGCCGGGGAGAGCGCAGGCACGGCGTGGCCACGTATAGGTGTCAGCCTGGATATTTCAGTGGAATATATGCTGGCCGGCGTAAGTCAAACCAGAGCGAACTGACCGGAGCCTTCTTCCGCTCTGGAGCCGTACTGCACATAGCCGAAAGAGGCTGAAAGGCGATTGTGCTGCGTAAAGAGGCCGCGACATAAGAGCTCCTTCGTTACTGACTCTGGAGCGGGGTTGGTTTGGGCTGTGAGTACAAAACAAGTTGTCTTTGCTAATTGCCGGTGCCGTAAGCCCTCTTCGCGACGCATGTCTCGGCACCCTGGGTTATTGCCAGGGAGGAGGCGGCTCTGCCCCCGACCTGCGGCGTGCAGGCACGGGGGTGCAGAGAGCCCAGCCGTTCCCGGTGCTGGGAGCCGTGCCTGCGGGTGTGTGAGCGCGGCTCCGCGAGCATCCCGGCTCCGCGAGCATCCCGGCTCCGCGAGCATCCCGCCGTCACCAGCATCCCACTGCCGCGAGTATCCCGCCACCACGGGCCTCTTGCCCTGGGCAGCCGCTGCCGGGGTGGGCCGAGGGAGCCGGGAACGGCAGCTCAGCATGGGCGTCCCCGACCTCGGCGTGCTTCCCACCCCGGCTGCGGTGCCGGCGAGGGTTACTGGCCAGCTGGGGAAGCTCGTGCTGCAGATGAAAGGCAGGAATATATATGTTCTGATATTGAACATCTTTGTTAGCAGACATCGATATCGTCTTAGCATCGCCGCTGCCTTCTGGCTGTTTGTTTTCTCCCTGGCTTTGCTGGGCTTCCCTCTCCACCGCGGCGCCAGGGGCCGCTGGACTTTCCCTGCTCCTGCCCACCACGGGTTTGCCGGGCGACAAATGAAGTGCGTTAGTTACTTTTGCAGCTAAAGGTCCTTGTCAAAGGCCCGCCTCTGTGCCAGGCGACTCGGAGCGGGTGGTACACGGCGGCTCTCCCGGCCCCCGGCTCCGCCGCTCCCTTCGGGAGGTTTCCCTCCCCGTGCGGGTGCAGAAGGGCCCGCTGCGCGCGTGGCAGGGTCCCAGCGGGGGAGACGCAGCCCGAGGCGTGTGCCCGCCATCCGCAAACGAGCCGGTGGTTCCCCGTTGGCGTGCGCGGGCCTGCGCGTACACAACCTGTCCGTGTGGCGCTCAGTAAGGCGGGCAGTTTTCGTCCTTCCTCTTCCACTGTCACTTCCCTTTCTGTCGGCACAACAGAAGCTCCCCCCTGCGCCCCCGTCCTCTCCTTTCCCTAGTGCTCTTCACTTTCAAATGCTAATAATCCGCAGCACTAAAAGGCTTAGAAGTGGTTCTAGATCGTTTGATCTTTGCCCTGTGATCTACTTTCATCTTCCAGCTTTCAAATGTTACTTCAGATTTACTTTAACCTATTAGCACGCTTGGCATTCACAGGCGTGCCCTTTAGCGTGTTTTGCGCCAAATCCGCCCAAACTCTCACGAAGACGGGCACAGTTGGGTGCTGGACCTTGACTTCTCGGGGGGTTGGTCACCTCCTGTGCCAGATGCGGCAGGGGTCTTCCGTCTCCTCACACGTCCCTGTTTCGGGAGGTGCTGCCTGGCCACCCCAAGGACGGACGGGGGACAAGGTGTTGGAGGGAGACGCCGGGGGAGCGGGGATGGCCCAAGGCACAGCCGGAGCCTCTCCTGGGGGATGCGGCGGACGGGGAGCCATGCTCCTCCTTCCCCTTTTGTCATTGCGCCTCTGGGGAGAAGGGCTTTGAAACCACAGCTTTGTTCCGGAGCTCCTCCGGACTGCCTCGTCCCCGTCGGAGCAGCGGTAGAGACATCAGAGCCCTCTCTAAGCTCTTACGCCTTCATCTGGCCGGCCGGTGCCTCCGCCCGCACCGAGGGAGGAAGCCAGAGCGCTAGGCAATTTTCAGACATTAGGGAACGCAATAAATCAGAAGGCAGCAGTTATCGAGTGCTTCGCTAATGGACGTTTCCTTCCAGAGCATCCCCTCTCGGGCTCCCCAGGGGCACAGGGGCTGCTTTCGCAGGGGGAAGCCAAGGGGCGCCTTGCCAAGCCCCGATCTTGGCTGGAAAACTCGCCGAGGCAGGAGGACGCCTCTGCCGCGGGAGCCCCGGCCGCGGCGCACCTCGAGGAGAAGCAAGCTGCTCAGCGCTTAAACCCAAGCAGCCCGGGCAAAGCTGTTCTCCTTATTTTATTTATTCTTTTAATTAAATGCCAATTAGAAAGGAAGAGAAGGAAAAAAAAAAGGCGTTAAACACTTAAATACACACTCCACCCAGGTTGCTCCAAGTTGCTACGAGCTAATTAGCTACTTAAGTCATCATTTGAAATTCCATATCAAACAATTCACAATCTGCCGCGAAACCAGCAGCCAGCGAGGAGAAGCCCTCAGCCCCCCTTGCAACAAGCGGGCGAGCGCCTGCCTGCCCCGTGCCGCGGGACCGCGGCCGCCTCCGTGCCCCGGGCGCCCAGGGCTGGTTCCCGAGCCTCGTCCGTCGCCCTGCGCGCGGGCGGCACGGAAAGAACAATGCCTTCGTTAGCGGCGGTGACTCGGCCTCCGCCGCCATCCCTTCCGGCAGCGCCTGCGCTCGCTGCGCATCCGACAGCCCCTCCACTCCCTTCTGCAAGACTTATTAATTATTGACGCCGGCTCCCGCGCGGCACGCAGAGGAGCCCTCGGGGGCGGATGGAGGGGACGGGGATGCCGGCCGGCCTCATGGGGAGCTTTTCTCCTCCCTTTCTCCCGCTCTGCTTTTCGTTAGCAAAATCGGCGCGCCGAGCAAAGAGGAGCGGGCCGGGCGGCGCGCGGGGCCCGAGGGGGGACGCTCGCAGCCAGCTGCGGTGCAAGCCCCTTCGCACGCCCTGACACCCGGCCCCCCTCTCCGGCCGCGGCTCCGGGAACCGGCCGGCTTGTGCTAATCTCGGCGCCCTTCAGAGCCCGCCGAGCGGCACGCCGGCTCGTGAGCCGCAGCCCTTACGGACCGAACCGCCAGTGAGCCCAGATGCATCCAGTTACAGGCGAGGCAGGGTGGTTTTCAAGTGCGCTAGCTGCCGCCTGAGGACGGCCTTCTGATTTTCTGCATTTTTCTTCTTGGCTGCTGGTGTTGGAAGCCCCTTTGCCGGCAGCGCCTCGCCTTGGGAGTGGTGGCACGGGGCAGGGAAGCTGCTGAAGCTCACAGCCCAGGTCGTGCCCCTAAGCTAAGCTTTGGGCTTTTTTGCCGTTAGAAAAAATGAACCCCGTGGAAGCACGGTTATTTAATGCCCGTTCGCCCTTCCCCTGCTCGCCTGCCCGCCCGCCCGCCCGCAGGAGGGGTGCCAGGGCAGAGCGCCAGGCGCCGGCGCAGCGTGCAGAGCTGGTTGTTAGTATCTGCATGCGTGCTAATAAGAAAACATCATTTCAAACTTCAGCCCTCATTTGCCTGCTACCAAACAGCAAAACAAAGCGAGCGAGAGGCTGTGAAGGGAGAGCATGTTCTAAACGCGCCGGGGAGAATTCAAAGGCACTTTAAAGCGGGGATGTGGTCTGGGGAAGAGTCTGTTTTCAATGCAGATTTGTTTTTGTTTGAATTAGTTGATGCTTATTTTAAGCTCCTGTGGCACATTGTCATCTCTGGATTGCTTGTTTTCCTGTGCCAAAGTCAACCTTAATTTCTCCCCTCCTTTCAAGAGGGAGCTGTGATTTTCCCTCTGCTGCACAGAGCATCAGATGGGCAGGACAGCCCCAGCTTCTCTAAGTAATGCTGACAAGATTACCTACTGATTGCCGGAGTAAAATGTTGCATTTCAACTAAAGCTGGGGCAGATGGCGGAGGAAAACACTGGAAACTTGTCTCTAATTCCTAGTGAAGGCCAAACCTCGCGGGCACCGGAGGGATCGCTTTGGCTAAGCCGGAAAACTGGCTGCTTTTCTAAAGCTCCTCCCGTGCGTCCAGAGCCGCAGGGGCTGCAGCCTGGCCCGCGTCCCGGTGAGCGCGGGGCTGCTCCGCCGGGAATGCCCCTCCGCCGCCGGGAGCCGGCAGCCCTCCAGCCCTCCCGGCCCCGCGAGGCACGCGGGGCATCCCAGCGGAGCCGCCGGCAGGTTTGTCCTCGGGAAAGAGTACGTGCCTTGCTCGTGCGCAAAAGGGGCCCCCCTCCAGGGCCGTGCCGCCGAGCCTGGCGCTGTTTTACCTTGCGGTGGTGCCAGGAGGCGCGGGATTTGAACCCTCGCGGAAGGCGGGAGGCGTTCGCGAGCCGCGGGGAGGTTCCTCGCCCTCCTGGAGCAGAACAGAGCCGGGACGTCTCCCGGCTCCCCCAGGCGGGCACGGGGGCTCGTGGCCCCACAGCCCTCCACTTCGCAGGAGAGAGACAACGGGTCCAGGGAGGTGACGGCCATCGCCCTGGCGTGCCGCGGCAAGGGTGCCGGGCGCCGTGGCGAGACCGCCCGCCCTCCGCGGTCTGTGCCCTGGGTGCAGGGGGTGTCTGCATGGGTGCCACCCTCCCCGAAAGTCGGTGGAGGTCACGGCACTGCCTTCAGCCGGACCCAGGCGGGCTGAAATCGGCCCCGTTCTGCAGACACGGGCGGAACCCAGGCCAAAGGATTTTGAATACTAGCTGATTAGTTTATTATTAGCAGCTAATGGCCAGAAACGCCGGCGGCGCCTGCGGCCTCGGCGGCAGGTTGGGCGCATGCTGAGGAGGCTGGCTCCGACGGAGGCTTTGAAGGAAGGGTCTCCCAGCATCCGCGCGCTCTGCCGCCGCCGCCGCTCGCTCCCTCTGCCCCCGTTCGCCGTGCCCCTCTGGCTTTGCTTTTGTACTTGGCACCGGCGTCTCTGAAGCTGGGCGCTTAACAAATAGTTTAGGGCGGTAAATAAAGCTCTGAAGGTTCCTTGAGCTGGCCCCGAGACGCTCTCCTCCTGTGTTTGGGTCGCTCGCCCGTACCGTGCCTTAGCCTGCTCTGGCTCCCATCGAGCTTTCACCCTGCCGGGTTTGCTTTTCATCGATCACCGCCGAAAGGACGCAAGGTCGGCCCGGGGACGAGCCCCCGCGCGTCCCTCGGCGCGGCTCAGCCCCCCCGAGCCTCCCCGGCCTTCGCCGAGAGCGCTCCCGGCCCCCGGGGGCTGTCAGTCCGCGGGATTTCAGCTCAATCATTTCTGAAACGGGGAGCTGTAGCTAAACCGCCTTTGCGGTTTAACAGGATTTTTCACAGCCTACACAGCAGAGGCTAGAGCTGTTCATCACCTGCTGTTGTAATCTGCAGCGTTAAGCCTCCAGCTCTGTACGGAAAGCTTAACTTCGCTCTGCTTATTTGCCTCCTCTATTCCCTCGCATCCGGCAGCCATCTTTCCGGGAGGAAAAGTTAATCTTTTTTTCCCCTGACTCCAGACAAAGGCATTTCAAATGAGATACAAATTGCTGGTGAAGTGACCGGCTTTGAGCCTCAGCTGAGAAAGGCCCACTTGAAAGAGTCCCCACCAAAGGGAAGAAAGTCGTTGGCAGGAGACGCCCGGGCCTCGCGCGCCGTGTTTCTTTGTCTTCTCCGCGGCGTTGCCGCGCGTTAAACAGGAGCCGGCGAAGAGCAAAGCCGGGGACGTGACGCGTGCGTGCAGCCGGGCGACGCCGACGGAGGTGCCCGGCCCGGGGAAGGGGCAGCGGGAGCCGCTCGGGGCCGGGGGGGATGCCGGAACCGCGGCGTGCTCTCCCGCCTCGCGCCTCAGTAGCGCACATGACGCTCGAGCTAGCCACCCCGACCTTCCCCCCCAGCAAGGCCGGGCGGGCACGGCCGTGGCCGAGCGCCCCGGGGCGCTGCGTCCGGCGCCAGGCTGCGGAGCGCTCTCGCTGCGTTAGCTCTCGTCATGATCGCCGTCTCGGGAGATAAGCGGGCAACTTACCGCGGAGGTATGCTCTCTGGTGACACAGAGGAGTTACGGATGTC
>VZTV01117629.1:127162-158882 GCA_013400875.1 Anhinga rufa | reverse complement strand
GGGGGAGACGCTCCCAACCGAACCGCAGTGCTCGCCCTGGGGCTGCCGGCGCAGAAGCCGCTGCCCGCGTTGCGCCGCCCCGGCGCGCGGCCCGCTTGGGTCCCGCGGGGACGAGCACTGCTGCGTGCAGCCCAGGGGAATCACGGGGACGATTCGGAGCCGGGGCCCGAGGCAGGGCTGTCTTGCCCCTGCCCTGCACTGAAGAAATATTAAGAAAGGAAGGAGAAATGAGCTCATTTAAATGGCATTTGAATCCCCCCCCGGGGACTCTTGCAGAAGCAGAATGTGAATAGTGCAGCTGAGCGCTGGGTCTAGAGCCCAGAGCAGCTCCGCTCCACCAGTTATTTAAAATTTAAACCCACAAATTAAACAGAATCTTTTTTATGATGATAGAGTCCGTGTCCCGGGTCCCCGAACGCCTCTCGCTCTGTGGCGCCTCGGGGGCTGACGCCAGCTGAAATGTCGCTGTTCGGCAGCCTCCTAACGCGCCCCGGCAGCAGCGCTCCCGTTCCCGGCCAGCCCCGCCGCCGCCGCTCTCTTTGGGCCCGCTGGCGGGGCGCTTTCGGCTCCCCCCGGGGTCTTCTCGGCGGCACGGGGAGGCGAAGCTGCCGGCCTCCCCTCGCCTTCCCGGCGCGCCGCTGTGGGGCAGGGGCGAGCTACGGGCTCGGCCGACTTCTGCCTTGCGTTTTGACTTCATTTTTTAAATTATTGCTCAAAGCACGAGTGTAGCGAGAGGAGAAGGAGTCCTGACATTTGTGTCACAGAAGGAAACCTTTTTGTTTCTTTATTCTTTAAAGGCTGCCTTTTCTCCTGCCGCTACCTGTTGCTCTGAAGGGACTCGCTGAAAGGAAGCTTTGGATGACAACGCTGAAATTGGAAGCTCTGCAAGAACAGCAGGTCACGGGTGAGAAATGTAAGTGTCTTACAAACCAGGAAAAAAATTAGGCATCATTAAGAGAGGCGAGCCTGCCTCTGTGCCGTTTAACGCTGCGAGGCAGCCTGGGCAGAAGAGCGTTCCCTCCAGGCAGCCGGGCACGGCCGAGGCTCGGTGCCGCGCCGAAGCCGCGGTGGGGCAGGAGGACGTTTCTCCGTTGACACTTTTCCCTGCGGAAGGCAGCGGGTTTAATTAAATAAATGGGCTGATGAAACGTGTCTCTCGCCCTCAAAAGGCCGCGGGTTTGCTGCAGAAAGGCAAACACCACCCAGCGCTTTCCTAATCTACCTTATTCCAGTTGCAGTGGCCCGTGGAGGATATTTTTGGGTTTTCAGTGTTGTCTTTGGCAAAGACGTGCCGGTCTTTTGTTCTGCCCTTGCTGTTTGAATGAGCAGCGCGCTTTCTGCCGAGCCCAGCAGCCTCAGCATCCTCCTCCTCCTCCTCGTCCTCCTCCTGCGTGTCCTCCCCCCTCCCTCGCTGCTCACCAGTCCCGGCCCAGTGGCACTGGCTGGGGTGGCCAGAGACGGACAGACTGATTGATCCCTAACCATGAAAGCCAGGAGCAGAGCAAGACTCCAGGCTCCCCGTGGCAGTGCGGGGACTGTGGGATGTGAGGCTACAAAAGACTCGCGCTCGGTCCGGGTCTCCGACGCGATGCAGCGCAGGGCAAAAGGGAGAGAAAGAAAGCGAAAGAAGAGCTGTTTTATCTCCGTGCAAAACTCTCCGCTTTAAATACCCGTTTTATTACGGTATCTGCATAGTAATACTAATAATAGATCTTGCTGGCAGTTCTAATGAGGCTGGAGAATATAAAGTTTCCAATAAAGTTAATTGTTGCCCTTAATACTCGAATACATTTATACATGGTAAATCTTTAAAGGAAAAACCCCTCATTTCTTTTCCATTAAACGTTCAGGACCGGCCCATCCTCTGATGGGCTGAAAGGACGTGCTCCGCCGGGTCAGCGACTCCGCCGAAAAATGTCCAGTTTCCAGCAAGAAACCCCCCGGCAGAGCCCCGAGCGGGCGACGGGGTGGGAGGAGAGGAGACTTTTCTTTCTTTGGGGACCGGGCTATCTGCTGCCGCGGATCCCTCCCGCAGTGGTTTGTTCACCCTGAGAAGTTCTGCGGGGACTGACGCAAGCAGGTAGTCCTTTGCATTTAAAACCATCTCTTAGGCAGTAGCTTAAAAAAAAGACAAACCCCACGTTAAAGCGCTAAACAGGATGCTTCTCAGGGTGAAAGCAAGCACTTGAAGCTGGCTTGAACCGGAGCGGCTGCCCCTCTGCGCAGGCTGCGGGTGCTGGCGGTGCCCCCGCTCCGCTGCCGAGGGGCGCCGCTCCGCGAGGCGGTTCGTGGGGGACGCTGCCGTCGGCTGCGCCGGCGCTCCTAACAGGTGGTTGGATAATTAAGTGTGCTTTATGCACACAACACTGTTTTGCTCGGTGTAATTGCAGATTCCATATAAATAATTCACATGGAATTATTATACTGAGGACATCTCCCGCCTCCTCATAATTTGCTTAGCTGAAATAGGCTCTTTCATCACTAGCGGTGATTTGCTTTAAGACCGTGTACACACCATCCCTTACAGCTGACTTCGGTGGAGATTACTGTAAATTTAATTAAGTTATGCAAATTGTTTGTCCACTCTGCGGTGGGAGGGTGTAAGGCCGCTGGACCGAGCAGTCCAAGGGCAGGGAATGGGGGCAGTGAGCCTGACGCCTCTCAAAGAAGCGCGTTAGTACTCATAGGAAAGCAATGGCGGTGGCGGGCGAGAGCCCGCGCGTCGCGCCTCGTCCCGAGGGTGGCCGTCGTGCTTCTCCCGGCATGAGGCCGCCGCTCCCGCGGCACGGCGGCTGCTCGCCCCGGTGCGGCAGACAGAGCGGCGCTGGCTGCTCCTCGCCGTTCGGGAGCGACAAGGCTGGCGGCCGCGCAGGAAGGGCCGCTCCAGCCCTCTCTCCCGCACCGTCTCCTCCTTTCGCCCCCTTCCGTGCCCGCCGCCGATCAGCCGCAGCCGGATAAACGACGGCGCGGGAGAGCAGCGCTCGCTGCCCTGCTGCGCCTCCCGAACCGGGCTCGGGGGTCTCCCCAGCGTGGGGGCGGCACTGGGCAGCCCGCAGGGCATCGCCGCCCACCGGTGCTGTGGCCGCCTGGCGCCTCCGAGGTGCCTCGTGGGGCTTTGGGTGCTCCAAGCGCTTGCCAGCAGCCAAGGACGGGGCTGTATATCGGCAACGGCAACAAGTCCTGCCCCGGCGGGGCCGGAGAAGATGTACCTTCGCCCGACGCTCCCGGGAGGCGAGTTGCCCCGCCGGCACAGGGGTCATTTTGAGAGGCAGCGGGTTTCTGGCGGGCATCCCCGTCCTCGGGGCGACGGCGGATGCCACGGCCACCCTTCCTGGGTGCGGGCTGGTGGCCGGGGGCGCTGGTTGTCGCCCCAGCCCTGGTTTCCCCTCACCCAGCTGCTGCCCCTCCGCAAAGCACCCCGCTGAGGGGCGGGCCGGGGCTCTTTCGGGCCAGCGCAGAGGTGATTTAGCGATGACGCTCTCACGCACGGGCACGTGCGGGAAGAGCGAGCGAGGGCTGGGCGAGGACAGGGGGGTGCGCGGCACAACCCTGCCCCATCCGCGGCCCCGCCGCTGCCTTGTCCCTTCTCCCAGGGGATGGTCACCCATCCCGTACCGCTCGGCTGCAGCCCCGCGCTCACCCCGTCCGTCCAGGGCGATGGAATCACTCTATAAACGTTAATTAAGCATGAGGCTTCACAGCGGCCCCGGGCAGCAGATCGTATGATTATCCCCATCTTACGCATCCAGAAGCTCCGGCATGTAGACAATAAGCGACCTCTCCAAGGTCACCCAGCGTGTCAGTGACAGAGATGGATTCGGAGCCCGGGAGGGGGCTTTAAAAAAAATCTCCTTATCTTTATTTTTTATTGCATTTAAAAATAAAACACAGTTATTAAATATCATAATACCCATAATAGATTTTAAACTTGAACTGCATCCAGAGATGCTAAATGATAAATATAGCTATTATCAGAACAAGCACTCGGTGAAATTGATAGCTAGCATTTGTTTAATGAGCGTGTGTACACACACACGCGGAGGCACGCATGTGCGGAGGGAGCGGGGAGGCATTTCGAAGGCCGATTTAGAAAGGCCAGTTCTTACTTGGTAGCGTACCACCAGCTTGTGGGGCTGCTCGAGCCACGAGCTCATTTCTGAGGAGCACCTGGCACCCACAGCGGCGCCTCCCATGCCGCTACGGCCCCCGGACTGGGCACGCTGCTATGCGAGCTGCCCCGGAGCAGGGCCAGGAGGGAATCCCACCTGCGTATGGGGTGCCTTCGAGGAGCAGCTCTACGTGTCTGAAGGGGAAGCTTGGTGCAGAGGGAAGCAGTCGCAGTGCGGCACTGAACCCGGGGTGCCGGGCGAGCGGCTCCCCGCTGGGCACGACGCTGCCCTCGCTTCTGCCCCGGGACGAGGCGCCCGGCCCCGCGCACCCCTGCGCTTCTGGGGCACGGCTTGAGCGAGCTCAGAGCCTCGGCAGAGACGGCGTTAAATCCTGCCACGCTAAAGGTCACGGCGAGACCCAGTGAATGCCCGTTCAGCAATGGGGAGGAATATTTTTGTCGGTAACCTTTTGAGAAGGTAGCTTAATTGCGCGCTAACAGCCACTCGCAGAGGGCCGCGAGGAGCCCCGCGGAAGCACAGGGCGAGCGTTTGGAGGGCCGTTAGAGCTGGACTCTCCACTTTGCCAGGTTTAACGCGGCGCGGTTCCCTGCGCGGCTGGTGCGGCCGAAGCCGATGCCGACGCGTGCCGCCGGGCCGGCGGTGCCGCCTGAGTAGCTGCGGGAAGGCTGGCGGGATGGAGAGGTTTTCCAGAGGCCACTGCCGAGCTTTGGGGTGAGGGAGCTTTTCTCGGCAGTGCCGTGTTGTCTCTCTTTTCAGCCCGGGGGCGTGCGCGAGAGGCACTGCGACTCCTTTTTCTGGTGCTGCTTCTGTTGCTCGTGGAAATGCTCGAACCCCCAGCAAGGGAGAATACGTAGCCGCTAGTCCCCATCCCTGAGCATGGAAGCGGGCTGCTGGGGGGACTGGGACCGAGTCCAGGGCAGGGCTTTAGCCAGCGAGCTTTGTAGCAACGGCTTAAAGATCTCCCTGGCCCAGGTGGAGAGCGGCTGCGGCTCTGCTAAATGGCCAGAGGACTTGCAGGTGGTGGAGGTGAAGTGATAGTGGTGATAAGTGAGGGCTGATTATCTGCTGCTGCTGCAGCGGGTGGCCAGGTACCGAGGACGGCTCTGGAGGAGAGGCCACGCGTGGCGGCTCACCCCTCTGAGGGCTGGCCGAGGAGGGCGGCTGTGTGGTTAGTGATGCTCGGGGAGCGAGCGACTCTGCGAGCCTTCTTCCGGGCTTGCTCGGTACGCGACCGGCCGGCGATGCCCTTGGCCGGGGAGGGGAGGGTGCCGGGCACCGCTTTGGGCGCGGGAAGGAAGAGAAAGGTTGTTTCTTTTGTTTCAGCGTGTTTTCTGTCGGCTGGGCTGAGCTGAGCGAATCGCCCGGCTCTGAATGTGCTTCGCAAGTGCTTCTGCTCAGGGGGTGCCCCCCGCTCCAACCTGTCGTGATCCCTCTCACTTAAGCAGGTTATTTCCTCTCTCGGTGTGCTCTGAATCACACCTCTTCCGAAGCTGCTTTGCCTTTATCTTCCTAGACTCTAAATACCTGTTTGCATCCCCTCCATCAAGCCCCGTGTCAGTCGTTGAGCACTTACAGCGCGGAAGTTAACGTCTGACTTAGTTTTAATAGCCGCAGGGAGAGCGAGGCGCGAGGCCGGCCGCAGCTCTTGCCTTGGGGCTACCTGGGTGTGAGTTTTGGCCGGAGGACGCCGGGCGCCGCAGGGCGCCAGGAGCTGTGCACCCACTGCAAAGCGAGCTCTCCCCTTCCCGGGAGCTGTCTGCTCTCGGACTGCTTGCGCTCCTCTCTTGCAGGTGGTCGGTCGGGATGGGGAAGCTTTTCCAGTCACCCGAAAGAAGCGTTTGCAGGAGAGCTTTTGCGGCGTGGCCATCAAAAGTGGTCTGGAGGAGGAGATCAGCTCTCAGTTCCTGCCCATTGCTGCAGGACCTCAGTGTGGGGCGGTGCAGCCCAACAAGAGCAGACCCTTGAGCCTGTATTTAAGGGTGCTGAGCATCCTTAGACCCTGTGAATTCGGGGAAGCTTACGCTTTGGGGATGTTTTGGAACCGAACGCTTCCAAGAAGCGCATCGCCTGTGGTTCAGGCTGGATGCGGACGGAGAGGGCGTGCTCGTGACGACCTGCGCCGCCGCCGCTCCGTGCCGCGGTAGCCAGCAGCCGCGAGATATTCACGGCACCGCTTCCCGTGGGCGTTGGGAGGCTTCGGTAATTGGCGCCGGGGTCCTCTGCTGAAGGGGATGGCGCAGTGGTGCTCAGCGCCGGTACGGTCGTGCGAAATGGGACAAGGAATTGGGCTGAGGGCGACGGCGGTCCCTGGAGGGAGCGGCCTCCCCCGGGAAGCAGCTGCCAAGGGGAGAGGGTTGAGCGCTTTGGGGACTTCAGATGGAGCGTGTGGGGCCGGAGGGGATAGCCCAGGAGCCGCGGAGCCGGTGGCAGGGGGAGCAGCTCAGGGCGCCTGGCCCGTGCCGCGGCTTGGCCGGCAGGCCCGGCGGCCGCCCCAGGGGAGCCAGCCCGCCTCCTGTCCGTCCCCGACCCTGCCCCTGCTTTATGTATTTGTGTTTTAGAGGAAACATGCTGTAAATAAAGCACCCCCGTAAAAACGTCAGGAAAAGTTCAAACCTATTCATTATCCATTTCGCTCAGATTGAAATTTCCGTGAAGGCTGCTTGGTTTTGACTTGGGTTGCTTTCCTTTTAATGAGCTTGATATAGAAGGTAAAAGATGCTAATTCATCCTTACATCTCTATCATCTCCCAGCTTTTGCTATATAAAGCACCAAGGTCGCATTCTGGGGAAATGTCTTTTTACCAAAGGTGCCATAATAATAACGAAGAAGCAATTTGTTTCAGCAAACTGCCTACAGTAATGAAGCTTAATTATAACCATGTTATTAATACTGCTGCTTAAGGTAATTCACTTCTGAGCGGGGCGCAGAACAGTAAACTATAATTTAAACAAGAATCGAGACCTAATTTAAATCGTCGGATCCGCTGTGGAAAAAGGCAAACAGAACGACGGCGCTCGCCCGCGGTCGGGAGTTTTCCCTCCGCTCGGCTTCCCGCCAGGCGCCGGAGCCGGCAGCCCCGCTGCAAACCCCCTCGCTGCCCGCGTTGCTGCCCTGCTCCCCGCGAAGGGCTGCCGAGATGCAGGGAGCTGGCGGTTCCTGCGGCGCGCTGCTCCGTGGGTGCCTGCAGGCACCGTAGAGCTGCTGCTGCTGACCTCCCGTGCGCCTGTAAAATACAAAAAAAACCCCGATACGCCCTAAAAAAAAGGTGATCTTAAGATACGTGCCTGCAGCAAGCGTTCGGGGAAGTCCCACGTGCTCCCCAGAAACTCCCCACCACCAGGCATGGCCGTCAGCCTCGAGCGCCCGGCCTCATCTCCCGGTGTTTCGGGCTAGCTATGAAACGCCACCCTTAGAGTGACTTTTCATCTTTATTTTTTGGTTCCGCGCCGTGATTTTCGGGCACGTGCCGGGAGGCTCGGGATCCTCGCGGGTTCCCAGCGCCCCCCGTCGCGGCGCTTCCCTCCTCTGCCTGCCCCCGGCTGCGCTCCTCGACTCTGGATCTCTCTTCTCCAGGCTGAGCGCCTCCCTGCAGGTCCCTTCTCCTGCGCTGGCCTGCTCCTCCCAGCCGGCGGCACGCAGAGCGAACTTCTTCGCTCTCAGATGCTCTTTCCTTTCTCTTCCAGGCCTGCGCTTCCCCCTTCCTCCGTAACAAGCTGCCTCCCCTCGCGCAGCTGTGAGCCCTGACACCCTCCCTCCCCGAATCCCTCATTAGTTCTGTTTCTTCCCTGTGCTCTCTCACCTCAAAGCCTCCTTTCCACTCCCACTCCCTCCAGCAGCATCTCTGCCTCTCTGCCTCGGCGCTCGTGTGGGTACCCCGGCTCTGTGAAGCCAAACGACACCAGAGGATATTTCTCCTTTGCCAGTAATAACGTTTCCTTGCAAACCCCGCTTCAGTAGGAAATGGAGTAAGGAGCCGCAGCATCCCCCCTCCCTCCCTTCCCGCTCCTCTCCAGGGCTCGCTGTCAGAGTTGTATTTCCAGATCCTAGCATGCAAAATTCATTCAGCCGCGCGGGGTCCAGGCAGCTCGGTTTGCTCGGCGATTATTCCCCAGCTCACCCTTGTCACTGCCAGGTGTGGCCCTGCTCGAAATGGTGGCAGAGGGGAGGAGGAGGAGGAGGTGTGCAGGAGAAGTAAATAGGTGGAGTGTTTCTTCTCGGGAAGGGGAAAAAAAAGCCTCCATCACAGTTCCACTTGACTGCAACCTCCCGCAGGCTGTTTCATCTCATATTATCTAAGCTCCAAGGGGGTGTCCAATTTGAGGAACAATAACTATAAAGTCATTTACAGTCCCCTGCTGCGACACAGTACATGATAGCCTGTGTAAAGCAGCAAACAGCCTTGATGGCCCCTTCTGCAGAGCTGGGCTCGGGCAGCGGCGCCGGTGGGGTACGCCGGCTCCTCGGCGGCAGAGCCTCCGGCGAGGGGCCCCGCCGGGAGCGGGCAGCTCATCCCCCCCGGAGAGCCGCGCGAGGGCAAGGCTGTGACCCGCTGCGCTGGCAGGAGGTGCGTTGGGCCGCGGCGCCCATGCGCTGGCACCGCGTTCTCCTCCCCGTGGCCCGCTGCCGCGCGGCCGCCGGCGCAGCTCCGCGGAGGTTGCACAGCTGTGATGAGCCCGTTCAAGCTGAGCCTGCCCGTGGAGCTGTATCAAGAGCAGGAAATTGGAAAAACTGTGATAACTCGGTGTCCTGCCTTCAGAAACGTGCTAGGGGCTTCCCACTCAGGAGTGGGGTCGGGGGGACCCCGGCATGGGGTCGGGGGGTCGGTGGGGGCCTCGGCGCAGCGGCAGCGTGAGCTGGGAGCTGTCTGGGTGCAGGGGTGCAGCTCTGCTCGCTCCGGCTGCCCACCAGACCTGCTGTCTGGGCGCAGATATCCTCCCAAGGAAAGCTCTTCTTCGCCTCCTCTGCAGCACGGACTCATCTGGAGGCTTTCAGTCCTCTTCTCCTTGCGTGTGAGGCTTTTTTAAATAACTTCTTGGGGCCGTGCCAAAGCTAAACGAACGGAGGCTTCGAAGGAGGGGTTGCGTTACAAGGGCTGCCATGGCAGCCGGCGCCGGCTGGCCTTTGCTTTGGAAGCCTCGGCGGGGCGGCCGAGCAAGCCCCAGCGTGAGCGTGTCTCCCCTGGGAGCGAGCTCCCCGTGCTCACCACGTGCTTGTTTTCAGAGGGGGGCTGCGTTAGAGACCCGCCGCCACGCGCTCGTGCCGCGGGGACCGCGGCCATGGCCACGACATTCCCGGTGCCAGCGCGGCTCTGCGTCTGCCGGGCTGCTGGCAGTCCCGCGGGCGCCGGTGACTTCTGCCGGGCGGGCTCGTCCCCGCTCCCACGGCACGCTTGATAGCTGCGCTCCTGAACTACAGGCTTAATCCGTGATAAGAGACTTGATCTCAGCGGGAGAGAGTCAACTGGCAAACGCTGTGAGTGGTATAAAGCAGCCCAGCGGGACTGAATGCATTACCTGGCGATTATTTTCAGAAAACCAGGGGAGGGGGAAGAGGCAGGGGAAAACTGGAAGCGAAACCCAGGTGCAGAGTTTCCCTGCGCGTTTGTGTCACCTTGCAAAACGCCGGGGGCTCCCCAGGCCCCCCTCGCGCTGGCGCTTAGCTGAAAACCCAAGCCCAGCGCCTGGCTGGGAGACGGTGCCGTGGAAAGGGCTGCAGGCTTTCCTCTGCTGGCTGTGCCGCTCGGCGCAGCGGTGGGTCCCTCGCTGGCGTGAGCCCCTGCGAGCCCGTTGCGAGGGCGGCCGCAGAGCCCTTGGAGAACACCGCCGGAATGCCGCTCCAGGTGACGCTTGCTGTCCCTGGGCAGAGAGGGTTCGTGCTGAAAGCGTGGGGTGGGGGGTCGGTTTCCCTCGCGCTCGTTTGCTGCTGCAAGAGGGCTCCTGCAGCCGGGGCCAGGCGGGTGATAGAGCTTTATGCTCGCCGAGATCGCCCCTCCGGCAGAGCGGTCGCAAGAGCGGGGCATCAGCGAGCCCCCTCCCTCTGGAGAGTGGACCGAGATGCGTATTGGGAGAACAAATAGTCATGGATACCCCTGCTAAACGGCATTCAGACAAATCCTCCTGCAGAAATACTCTTGCTCGGCCTGTTGAAAGACCAAATTGAGTCAAAATGAGGAACTCCGTGACAATTTATATGGATGTTCTACGTGATTCAGTGCTGGGGGAGAAGGATGAGCCTATTACAGTAATTAACTTATTGCACGTCGAAGCAAATGTGCTAAAGAAGCTTTTCCGTGCAGCCGTTCCATTCGGCGTGGGAAGAAAATGGAAAAAGCCAAGGGGGGATAAAGCGCGCCCCCCGTGCCGTTACTCCCCTCCAGTCTAGAGTGTCTCTCCAGAGGGCTTTTACACCTGCGGACCAGCCGAGAAACCCTCTCGGGGCCCACCGGGGCCTCCCCAGAGCCCCTTCCCGGCACCCCCCGCCTCGGCGTCCGCGAGGAGGCCCCGTGGCGGCGTGGAGGGTGGTGGGCAGAGCATCCCCCTCCGTCCAGAGCAGGTCCAGCTAGCCTGGCTCTAACTTAAAACGGAGTTTGAGAAGGGGAGAAAAAGTAGTCAGCAGGGACTTTGGGGAGAGCTGAAGTTTTAATTGGGTTTTATCTATTAGTTAATCAGGAAGTATTTCGGTGACAATTAGGTCAAAGCCTCTGGCACGTCTGTGAAGCAACCATCCATCATTAGCCCTACCTGGGCTCGCAAAGTGGTGTTTATGAGTCTCCAACCGGTAAAAAAGCCCTTCTAAGAAATTAAGGTGAAAAGCACACTCTTGACCATAGGGGGAAGGCTGTCAGCCGTGATCGATGGCCGGGAGTGGGGAAGAACAGCTGTTGGTGGGGTCCAGCAAGGTCTGAAAGCCTTTGTCTGGCAGCAGCGGCTGGTCCCGGCACGGTCGGCGTCCCAGCGGGCCGGACTGGCAGCGCCGGGGTGGGGACCCAGGGCGGACACGCGCCCCACAGCCGAAGGGCAGCAGGGGCGTCGCGCGGCCCGTGCCGCAGGCAGAGGGACCGACGCGGATGCTGTCTCTGCCCCGCACACGTCGCCCGCAGCCTTTGGCAGGGAGCAGAAAGGCGGGCTGGACGCCTTCGCGCCGGGCTGAACCGTGGGCAGCGGCACGAGAGGCTCCCTCCCGCGCGCTGAGGAGCCGGCAGAGCTCGTCTCTCCACAGGCTGCTCTAACCTTGTTGCCGCGGCGAGAAAATAGCATTTTCCCCAAGTCGCTCTGCGTGTGCGCCAGTCTAAATGAGTATTTTTCTCACAGCTCTGCCCAAACGCATTTAAGTCCTTGAAACTCGGTTAGGCGCCCGATGTCGTTCTCCTCGAGAAGGTGGGGGTGGCAAGGGGAGCGGCGCGGGGGGTCGCTCCCGTCCCTTTGGGGCTGGGGCTTGGGCAAAGCTTGGCATGATGGGACAAACGCTCCCCGGTAGGTCCGTGCGGGACAGAGCGACTACCTTAGGAGAAAAGCTATTTGGGCATCCTTCGGTTATGTTTCCCTTCGGAGCTGATGCTGGGGCATCCCACCTGAAAGGGATTTGTTGGGAGGAGATTGAGCTAAGTGACACGTGTCTGAAAACCTGAGGGGTTATGTCTTTGGCTAAAAGGTGTATTTTTCAGTTTTCAAACTGATGTCAAAATAGCACGCGTTCTAGAAAGGAAGCGAATTCATTGCAAGGAAGCAAAAGCAGCTACAAACCATTCCTTAAACCGTGGGGACAAGACGTTTCAGTGGGTATGATCTGGATTTGGGGGACGTTTGCTGGCTCCCTTGTTTTGCTTCCCCGTTCGCTGCCATCTTTCTGGATCTTGCCTTTTTCGTTCAGTTTGAGATGGACTTTATTATTTTTAGTCTTCCAAGGTCTTGGCAGATAAGAGAATTATTCCTTCCCAGTTTGAGTTTTCAGGCGAATCCCCCAACTGTGGAATTCGCTTGGACCGAAGGAGTCCAGGGCTGCTGACCTGCAGGGCATCTTTCCAGGCGCGTTTGCTCCCTCAGGCTGCGTGGAGGCCGTGGACTGAGCAGGAGGTCAGGATTTTCCCCGGGGAGTTGGGCAGGAAGCCTGTTAGGTTGGGTTCCATACTGGATGCCCCCAGGGAGAGGCGCAGCCCGAGGCAGAGGAGGCACGCAGTGGTTTGCTTTCCTTCTCTGCTCAGGGGTGCTACGGGGGGTCCTGCAGCCAGGCCGGTGCTGAGCATCCCTCTGCCCGTCCCCGGTTTGCGGCGCGCACGGGCGCTGCACGGCTCGCTCCGCGTGTGCGTGCGCAAGCTGATTGCCGAGGCGCGGAGCGGGAGCAGCGGGCACTGCCGCTCTCCCGGAGGACGCGGCTGGGACGCGGCTCTTGGCTCAGCAGCTGCAGGGAAGGGCCCCGACAGCCTGTGCAGGGGCTGCTCCGTCCTGTCCGGCGCCCGGGGCCCGGGGAAGCCCCCGCGGAGAGCCAAGTGTGGGAAGGCGGGGTTGGGAAAACTGCCTCGGTTGCACCTTGGGGCTGTTTGCATGGGGTGAGCAGCTCAGAGAAGGAAAAGCAGTGCCAGACCCGACCTACTGCAGGATTTCTTTATTCTGAAGGATTCCCGAGCAGGAAAGCAATAGCCGTGTGAATGAGCTGGGTTTGTTTTTTTTTTTTTCCTGATAATTCTGATTGAAGAAACGCCAACCGGGCATCCCCTAAGAATTGGTTTCCATCCTTCCAGCTCCCCGGGGAGCGGCGGAGGGAAGGGGCAGCGCACCCGAACGCGCGGCCAGGAGGGAGCACGGAGTTGTTGCGAGCCCGCGCCCGGCGCCGGGTGGCAGGTCTCCTCGCCGGAGGTGGAACATGAGCGAGGGCAGGACATCTCGAGCTGAACTGGAGAGGAGGCGAGGGAGTCATCACACGGAAATCACAGGTGAGGCGAGGCCGGCTTTGCTTTCGGGCGCCTTCGAGTGGAGCCTGCAGACCTGGGATGCGAGTGTCGGCAGCTTGCTTAGCCGAGGTCCTCCTCGCTAAAACACGCACGCTCGGCCATTTCCCGGCGAGCCTGCAAGAGGCCAGGCGGCCAGGAGCCCGTCTCTCTTAATTAGCTGCAGCAGAGGCTATTCAGCAGTAAAAGTATCGAGCCGCCAGGCACACGGGGTACATCTCTCCTCTAGGTTAAGCGGTAATTACTCCTAATTAGGATCAGATAAATATTTTATATGCTTTGGACTAGCACAAGTGACCAGTGGAAACCCAGGAGTGCTGGAGAGCATCTCCTCGCCGGCTGCAGGTCCTTGCCATGGCCGCCCCGATCAGGGTCCCCTCAAGGGACACGGGACCCGCCTCGGCTTTTGCTGCTGCCGCCGCCTTGTCCCTGCCCTCGGTGTCCCCCCTGTTTTCAGCCCCCCCGGAGCAGAAGAGGGCATCCCTCCACGGCACCCCAGGATGCTTGAACTCCCCGCCGCATCTCGCAGCGCGGCCCCGGGCGGGTAATTGCCCACCTGCCCCTTTAGCACCTTCTCTGCGTTGCCCAGAGGAGGGCAGGAACAGCTGCCCGGCTCCCGGGGACGCTGGAAGGCCTCGTTGGCCACTGCCCGTAAATGCTGTGCACGCACCTGGAATTCCTGCCGCCGCATCCCTGTGTCCCCGGCATTCCCGCCCCTCCGCTGCCGGCCCTTGGCAGCGCGTCCTGGTAGGGAGGAGGAAACGCGGCCACAGCTTTGCCTTTTATTGCGTTTCTGTTCTGTAATAAACAGCAGTGGGTATTCATTATTATTTAAACACCCCGTGCTTCTGAAGCCTTATTTAGGCGGCGTTTTTCCACAGCATATGTTGGAATTTACAGTAAGTGCAGCCGCTCTACAGTCAACATTTGGTTTCTCTCACCCACAGACTGCACTGCTAATTAGGGGAGGTTTTCCCTTGTTATCCCGGGGAGGTCAGGCTCAGCAATTGGCGTTGTGCAGAGATCCGCGAAGAGCGCTGGGAGAGCTCAGCTTGCGGGAAGGTAGGGGGAGAGCTCCCGGCGCGGGGCGGAGCGGGCTCGGGAGCACGCCAAAGCGCCGTGCCCAGCCGGCAGGGCTCTCCGAAAGGACGGCACGTGCGGTGGACGCAGGGGAAGGAGCGGGAGCCTTCATCGCGGCTGGAGAGATGGCGGAGACCCTGGTGCTGGGCTGTTGCGCGCTGGGTGCAGGGCAGCTGCGCCCGCTGCTGCCGCCTTCGCGTTCTCAGCCCTCGGCAGCAACCGTGGGTCACGCGTGTGCTCCTCCGAAGCGAAATGCCGCGCTCGATGGCAAAGCTTCCCGGCGAGGCTAGTTAACAGAGGCCTGCGCTGCGCGTCCTTGGTCTTGCGCCCTCGGGCATTGGCCTGCAGTGAGCTCCCAAGGCATTAACAGGCCTGGTCAGGGAGCAGTGTAAATAAGGGCACCGGAGCCTGTCCCAGTGTATTTGCGCAGTGCACGGCGCACAGCGTTCCGGGCACACGGGCTTTGAGATTGTAGAACCAAATTAAACTCCATCGTCCTCTGAGCCGCATCCTAGGCGGCCATGCCAGCTCGGCGGGACAAAGAGTGCCGCGACCCCCAGCCACCGCGGCTGCTCCGGCCACTTTGCCTTTGTCCGCAGGCACACAGGGCGAACAAAAGCAGAGCGGGTCCCTGCGGGCAGGAACAGCAAGCAAAGCCGCTCCTGTGATCCTGCCCGCCGAGCAGAGGAGCCCTGCTTCCGCGCCGAGATGCTATCTGCAAGCCGCTCTCTGTAACTTTATTTAGATCTTTCTGCGTTAATTGCAAGGAGCAGGGCGCAAAAGTTCAGAACGGGAGAGATGGATCTTTGACGTGGGAGGCCGACGTCTCTGGAAAAAGCTTTATGCTATTGTGTAAAGCACAACGGGCACTGGTTAGAAAACTGCAGATTAATTTAACAACTCTGGCTTCTCAGGCTCTTCCCCCTCCTCCGTGTCTCGAGTGAGGGGAGGTAGGATCCCTTGAGAAGCGACCCTCTCGGCCCCAGGCTCGCGGCGGAGGACTTGCTGCGGAAGGGAGAGGTGACGCCACCGCCGCCTGCCCTGGCCCGAAGCCGCCGGGGCGCACTGCGGGCAGCCGGCCAAGCAGCTCCGTGCGGCTGGAGCGGGGACCGGTGCCCATCCGGCAGCCCACTGCCCCGCGTGGGTGAGCGGCCCGGGCCCCCCGGGAGCGGTAATGCCCGCCGAGCAGGGGCTGTGCCTGCCGCCGAAGGCGTAGGGAGAGCAGTGCCCGCTCCACTCCCCAAATCAATGCAGAGACCTAGGGGGTCACCTAATTGGGTGCTGCTCACCGAGAGGCCGTTACAGTAAGAAACCCAACCGCTGTCTGCGAGATCATAAATCATATTCCGAGCCCAGCTCAGCCTTCTCTCCGTCTTGATGCTTCATTGATCTGATGCCGCGGCTCTCGCCTGCACGAGAGAGCAGGCGGCGGAGGAGGACGCGGCTGCTGTCCTGCCGAGCCGGGCTGTGCCGAGCTGAGCCGGGCTGTGCCGAGCTGGGCTGAGCTGTGCCGAGCTGAGCCGGGCTGTGCCGAGCTGAGCTGAGCTGTGCCGAGCTGGGCTGAGCTGTGCCGAGCTGGGCTGCCCTGTCTCGGCCGGACCGGGCTTGTTTTTCTTAGCAAGATAAACGGTTATTCTTTTGGCAAAGAAATTCATTCGGGTTTGCGGCTTTATTTATTTGTTTTGGTGCTGGCTTTGGAAACAACCCAAGGATGCTGGCTAAATAAAAGCTCATTAACTGGTGGTGCTTGGCTTTGCCCAGCCACTGCCCCGCCTGCGTGGGCTGGGGTTGCAGCCTCTCCTCCCCACCCTGCCTCTCGCCGTGCTGGGGCCACGGCCACCCCAGCAGCTTGCACCCCACAACTCGCTCAGCTGCTTCATCTCCAGAACCTGAGCCCTGCTTTTTGTGCTCAGCCTGCTTTCCAGGTTGGGCTCAGAAGCCCTATTCAACAGGGAAGAAGCTGTTCTCGATAAAATCCCATAGGTGTATGCGTGGCCATGGTGCGCGTCCCTTGCAGGTATTTACCTAAAGCAGCCTCTTCTTGTCCTCCTCCAGATGCTGGGATCTGTTCCTCTTATGCTGGGCTGGACCGTCCCACCAGAGAGCGTGCTGGGGAGCAGGTAAGGGAGAAGTCCCTGTAATAGCGGTCAGCCCAGGGCCCCCCTCCCCTCATCTCCCCGCTCTGGAGGGACCCCAGCGGCTGGAGGAGCCCTCCTGCTTCGGCGAGGCCGCCGCTGCCTCGTGGGGCCGAGCTCTCCCGCCACCCGCAGCCGCGTCCCGCTTTCATAAACCTGAGCCCGAGTGACTTAGAAACCGCTTTGCCCTCGCTGCTTGCCCAGCAGCCTGCAGACTGCCATCCGCTAAGTCCCCTGCCTGAAGGGGACGTGTCCAGCTGCGGCATGGGGGCGGGAGGGCGGCGAAAGGGGAGAGGGGCTGGTGTGCGAGATGGCCGACAGTGCGAAGCCGCTGGGAAAAGCCCCGGGCAAGAGAGCCTGGGAGCGAGCCTCGCCGGCCGCGCTGCCCTGGAAAACACAACGCGGGGCTGAGGCGGCCGCCGTCCTCGGGACGCTGCTCTGCGGCGTCCTGCTCTGGCCGGAGCTCCGCTTGCAACCAGCAGCAAGCCCCGCACAAAACAGATCACAGTCCCGCCGGTTCACCTGCAATTAAAAAAAGAAACGCCCCGCCGTGGCTCGCGCCTCTCTGGTTTGCGTAGGGCCGCGGCGTGAGGCAGAGGAGGCTGGTCCCTGCCGAGCGCAGGCCAAAGACGCCCGGCCCCGGCCGCCCGCACCGCCGCTAGTGCACGTGTACTGCCCTCTCCTTGGAAAACGCGCTCGGAACTCGCTCGGGAGCCCGCGTGCTCCCTTGGATACGCCCAGAGGATTGCTCGGAGAGGAGCAGGAATAATCACCGCAGACCCGAGATAAAAAAAAGTAATAATCAAAGACTAATCCTAAAAACTCTCCTTTAATCTTTGCGCTTCCAGACCTAGTCTCCCTTTCATCTAGGACTTTGCTGTTCTCTAGTCATTCTACAGCTACAGAAACCACAAGGCTAGAAGAGGGGAAGAAGAAAGAAAAGATTAAATTAATGAGCAGGTAAGCAGGTTTATTATTTCATCTGATCCTGCCTTCCTTCCTGCTAATTTCTCTGAGCCAATTTGGGAGGTAGAGCCCGACGTTAACTTTGTGACAGACTGTTGTATCCGTTTTCCTCCTTAAACCATTTATCTGAACGATACCAAGGTCCAATTTGCATAGCTGCTTTGAGGAGGAGCGCGGACAGGGTGTATCAGCCAAGCCGCGGCCTCTGACGAGAAAAGCATTTGCTTGCACAGAAATAATGAAGCAGCGATACTTTGGGCTTCTGGTAATTATATATGTGCTGCGCCGTAATTATGCCACATGATATCGCTCTTAATATTATAATAATACAAAGCAATAGCGTCAGTAGCTGCAGCGCCCAGCACGGGTGCAGCAACCCAGCTCGGCGGAACGCGGAGCGGGTGCCCAGGAAAAGCAAGCCGCCTCCGGAGGCTTCAGGAGCAGGCGCCGGCAGAGCGGATCCTCGCCATCCGAAAGGAGCTGGAGAGCGGTGAAGGTCCGCTGCTGGGAAGCGCTGCGGCCTCTCTCGGTACGCCGGGGAAAGCCTGCGCTGCCTCCGAAATGAGCGGGTAGAGCTACGGTTGTGGGAGAGACACGAAGGGAGCCGGAGCGGAATCGGGAGGGCGCTTTGAGAAGTGGGAGGCACAATGCCGGCATGGAAAGTGGATGCGCGTCCTCCAGCCCGTTGCTGCAGCCTGTCCTGAGACTCACCTAAAGATTAAGATCAAGGTCAGATATCAGATATCTCTACGCACTGGGCGCGTGAGCCACGTCTCCACAGGGCTCTGAGACGTCCTGGGCAACGTCTCGCATCCGAGCAAAGGCACAGCATCGTTTGAACTGGAAACGTGGAAGGGTGCGGGAGAGGAGCCCCAGAGCGTCCGGGTGCTGAGCCCACCCTGCCTCTTCCCATCTTCTTCAAAATACCGTGCTTTCTGGAAGCGCTCTGACCAGTTGTAGCCGTTGGCATCTGCCCAACGCGGTGCGTAGGGTGCCCCGATGCTCCGGGCACGCGGGGCCGCAGCCTTGGGCCTCGGCTGCCTGCGGGGAGAGAGGCCGCGTCGGTGCCATTAGGAAGAGCACGTTGCCACATCCTGGATCCCAGCTCTCGTTAGCGCAGTGAGTGAGCCGCCAAATGGGAGAGGTGATCGATCAAGCCTCGGAGAAAGCATTTTCCGCCTGGGGCTGGGCCGCTGCCAGGCGGTGAACGCCGCAGGAAGAAAGGCCACCCCGCACGGGCACGTGTGCGGTGGGGGAGATGAGTTATCCTCGCTTACGGAGGTTACGTGGCCGCGGCGATTCTCGGTGACCCATTCAGAAAAGCACTCGGAGCGGCGGATGCTCAGGCAGCGGGGTCTCTCTTGCCGGCCGATAAAGCTTTAGCTTGACAGTTACCAACTGGAAACGGGAAACAGTCCGGCGCAACGCGTGCCGTGCCGATGGCTCGTGGTCTCCAGCCTTCCCTCTCTAGAGCAGTGGTTTAGATTAATTCTCCTGGTGCCCTTTGCCATGCTTGGGGGTCAAGCCCCAGTCCCCGCCTGCAGAAACGAGAGCGCGCATCGGACCAGGCTCAGCGTCCCCGCTGATGCCCTGCTGTCGTCCGTATTCGTCTCGCCTCTTCCCTCCTCCCTGCCCTGCTTCGCAGCCCCGGCAGGGCGCTGCCCGCCCCTGCGCAGCCACCGTGAGGAAGACGAACGACTGCTTAGCAAACCCTTTCCCAGGGGGGCACTCCACCAGCAGACAGGCGGCTTCATAAATCCTCCGGCCCCTTCCAGACGAGAGGAGGCGACCCCCTGCCCTCGATGAGTTTCCCCTTAAATTGGACGGCGGCCGCTGCGTGAGACCCTGCTAGCGGAGGCGCGAGCATCCGCCCGTGCCACCGCCGGCTCCTCTGCGCCGGCACGGCACGGGGGTCGTCCCACGGAGCTGCGCGTCTCCCTGCAGAGGCGGGAGGAGCGACCCCAGCCCAGTGACCCCTCGCCAGGGCCACGGGCGCTCCCGGCGTCTCCGACAGAGCCACGCTCTGCTTACCTCCCCAGCCCGGGACTCGCCCCGCTGGCTTGCCTGAACTTCCCTTTCCAGCGATGTTTGCTCCAAAGCTGTTTCCCTGCTTCGTTGCTTTCCCTCGGCCGCCTCCTTTCAATCCAGTTAGTGCCTCTCTGGTGGCTCCTTGAGCCTCAGCGCTGGCGTTCGCACCACCCCCGACTCTGAGGCCCGTCTCTCGCACCCCTTGTCTGACACCTTCCTTCATTCCGCCTTCACTTGCCGGGGCTGTCTGGGCTTCTGGGGAGGCTTGGTGCTGTCCCCAAAGCAGAAAGCTGTTCAATTAAGAAACTTATTTTTTAGGGCTCATTAAAAGAGAGAGGTTTTTCCCCCCCCCTTCTTTGTGCATAATTATTATTAATGGCCGTTCTTTTTAGCAGAGGTTTGTCACACTCGCAAAGAAGGGAATGCTGGCAGGCTCCTGCACGGGAGGGGTGTAACTGGGAGTGATGGAGAATGATGCCTCTTAGGTTAGTTCATTAGCGGCAGGCCACATGTGAGGGAATACGTGATGGGGATGCGGCCGGGCACGATTCCCACCTCCCAGCAGCTCCTGCCATCGCGCAGCCCGGCGCAGAGCGCTGCGGGGCCGGCGCCCGCGTGCAGGGGAAAGCGAGAAGCTCGGCGCTGGGCAGCGGAGGAGCTGGTCGTGCCTTGATCTCCTGCATCTCCCCCTTTTCTCTGGAAAGAGGCGATCTTCCGTTTCCATAGCGAGCCTTTTGTCCCCGTACAGCCCTGCGAGCCACCAAGGACCGCTGCCAGTGAGTCGATGTCCAGCACAGCCAGGGCAGGCGGGCGCAGGCGCAGGCTCGCACCGTGCAAAGCACGCGCCAGTCAGTTCCTCCATCCTCTCCCAGCCTCCCCCCTTTCCCTGCGCATTAAGGCGCCTCCAGCTCAGCACCGTACATGACCCACTTTTGTATCCAGAGCATCCACTTCTCTTTGAAAGCTCATAATGCTGCAGTAATCCCGGATGATCAAAGAGTCCCGCATCCACCCACAGGTATAACAAACAACCGAGAGCCCGGAGCGAGGCTGATGGAAGAGGTGCTCTGGGCAGAGAACCGTGCAGCGCATCCCTCTCCGGAGCACCGAAGGCTTGCTGGAGCAGAAAGCAGAAAATGGGACACGTCCCCGGAAAGCCCAGGACTTGGCCTCGCTGGGAGATTTGAGCTGAGCGGGGTGACCGCATGTGCCAAACAGGGGAAACTCCTCTGCCCGCTGCAAGAGAGACATGAAGAAGGTCAGTGGTGGGGCTTTGCGGAACAGAAGTGGTCCCAAGGCTGCCTGGGAAGGAAGGACGTGCCGTTTGCCAGCGAGCTGCTTTCTTGTGGTGACCCCGCGGCTTTGCGCTGCTCGGAAGAAATCCATCTCCTGAGCCAAATCTGTACACTGAGTGTACGCTTGAAGAAATGAAATCCTCCCGTGCCCCCGGGCTCACAGAGGATTAAAAGCATTAACAGTGCGATGGCTTTTCAGCAGGCATGTCTGCATAATCTTTCTTCCCCCCGACTCGGTCGGATGGGCACGCGTCGGCCCCCTCCCCAAGCAAGAGCCTGGTGTGGGGGGTGCCCAGACCGCTGCTCTTCTCCCCTGGGAAACCTGGTTCGGGCTCTCTGCAAATGCAGGCGGGGACGCGGCATCAGCTGTCCCCGCTTCTGCTGCGGAGGCGTGCTTTGCGGCAACGACAGCCAGGGAACCGCTTTCTTCTTTTATCGTTGTGACCGTTTTAATGAAAGCTGAGGCTCTGGAGAAGGATGGAGAAGCCTTTCGATAACCCCACCGAACCCTCTCATTACCCTTCAGGGATGGGCAAACGCTGATCAACACTTGACTAATGGACAAGGCTCTACCTCACAAACATCGCCTCCCCGTTCGTGCTAATTGTCCTCCTTGTCACCGCTCCTTGCAGAATGACAAATGATTTGGTTTTAATGGAGCTTAAATTCCCCTGTCACTCTTAAGCAATCCCTCTAAGCCAAGGATGAGTCGCGTAGACGGGACAGGGCGCGCGCGTGGGGGAGCAGCCTTTGCAAGAGACGTTCCCTCTCTACCTGTGTCATCCCTAACAGCGAGTCCAGACCAGTCTCCCCCCCAGGCATACTTTCTCAGCCAAAGCTGCTTTGTTTCTTGTAGCAGGAGCAACATTCGTCCTCCCCTGGGCCGCAAGGCCAAGCGAAGGCTTGATAGAATTAAAAGGCCACTTGTTTAAAACTAACGCAAGAGCAGCAGTTACGTTACCTGGGAAACCCACGGCCGTAGGGTCGCTTTCCAGTACTAATTTGGTGAGGACTGAAAATATGACCGGTGGTACTTTTGGCAGCGATTTTGGCCAGACTTACGGCCTTCGAGCGATGGATGCACGCCCAAGCGGTCCCAGGTTTGTCTGCGTGGTGGGTTTCTGCACGCTTGGCTCTTGAAACTAAGCATTAAAGAAGGAAGAGCACCAAATCCCCACGTCCTCAGCTGAAGGAAAAGAAAAAGCCCCCACGCACCCTGCGGTACGTGCGGCAAAGACCGCTCTCCCTGCGCCGAGGAGGGAGTGCGGCGGCAGGATGAAGTCCTCCGTTATCTCAGGCATTCGCACAACAGTTCAGAGGAGTTTACAGAAAACCTCCGTTTGCCGGAGGCCACGAGGTCTCGCCGTGCCTGATACAAACTTCAGGTGTGTAGAAAAAGAGAAGCACAACAGACGGGCGCAGTGAGAGCGGGAGGAAGGAAAGCATTGACCTTAGGCCCTGGCAATAGCGAGGAATTTCTTTCGGTATAGAGAAAAAAGACAGACTGCTATGACTGCTGCTAACGGGACCTGAAAGAAGAGTTTCTCTCAAGCCCAAATCTGTCAATTTAAGCATGAGCTGAGGAGCGGGACACGGCAACGGGGCGGCTGCTGCCGCACCGGCACCGGCGCGCCTCGGCTTGCGCTGCGTCCTGCTGAGACCAAGCTCCGGCGTTTCGAGGACGGCAATTAGCGGGGCCGCCAGAAGCCATCAAGCAGGAGCCCCTTCTGCTGCTCGTCTGTAGAGGCCGGCAAAGGAGCCGTGTTGCCACGGCCCTATCCTGGGAAAAGCGTGCTGGCCCGCGTCTTGGGCTGGCAGGACAAAATGATTGTCGCATCAGAGCCCTTCTTTTCCCTCAGAAAACAAAAAGGCACAGAGATTTACCTGGAAGGTTTGTCAGGTTGGAAATCAAACAAACCCCTCTTGAAAAATTACCTCGGTGAGTTAATGGTGTAACAAGACTGCGAGATCCAGCTGGGTGAAAAAAATCTTCCAGCTGAGATTCGCTAACAGCCTCCCAGAGCTAGGAAGTTATTAAAAATCTTGCCCCAGGGAAGGGACACCGCTCCGCGTTACCGGCTCCCGTCGCCCAGATGATCGTTCTGTGATTTTTCCGAGGCGTTTTAATTTCAATAAAGAAAACAGATTAAAAAAAAAATAAAAAAATCCCTGACTTCGCTTCTCCTCCACGATTCTCTGACTTTCTCTTTTTCAGCTGCAAACCGCAACAAAGCGGACCACTCATTTCCCGTGCTTAAACGGTGCGTTTCCTGCGTTTCCCGCGAGGCGCAGAGCGGCGTTTTCCCGGCGCCAGGCAGCGGGGAAGGGGCTCGGGTGAGTCCTCGCCCGGCGGGAGGAGGGCACCCGCCGGGCGCCCCGGCCGCTGGGTCCGTCGGGGTTTAAGCCCCAAGTGCAGCTGCTGGGAAGGCAGTCGCAGAAATGGTGCCCGGCTCTGCGCTCTCCTGCTGGCATCGCTGCGCTGGCAGGGGTGGGAAGCAGAGCGGTGAAACCGGGCCAGCAAGCCGCTCTGCGTAGCAGCACTTAAACCAGAAAAGCGGCGATTAGCGGGAGCGGCCTGCTCGCGTGAGGTAATTTTATTATGCTCTTTCAGCAGGCAGCGTTGAGAATGCGACCTTGTCCGTGCCGGGAGGACACAGCTGCGTCCCTGGCAGAGCACGCTGGAGAAGGCGACTTGCAAGGTCAGAGATCGGGCTGGTTCATGGGATACCTGCCTTCCAAAATACACGGTATTTTGGAGAAAAAAAATATGTGAAAAGTTGGCATTTGGCCACTGCAAGGATGAGGGGGATGGACGGGAAGAAATCACTTGAAATGAGCGGGGGCGAAGTCTGCAGGCCAGCGGCCGGCTCGCTATAGGAGCGATGCTGAACCGGCCACCGCGGGAGGGCAACGAGCCTCTGTGGCGGAGGGTCTCCACGGGCGGACAGAGGCCCCTTCCCAGGGGCTGCGTCAGTGCCGGGGCACGGGCGTGCGCTCCCGAGAGCCCGTCCGGCCCCCGCTCCCGCAGGCAGGCGCGGGAAGCGTCCTCTCCTGCAGCGCACCCGCTCCCCCCGCCCCTGGTTTGGAGTCGCTTCCCTCTTAAAGCCCGTCGTGTTATTACGCGATCTCATTGCGCAAACCAAAGGCCGGATCATTAGCAAACAGACTGGGAGATGAGGGTGCGTCCCTGGGATCCTGCCTCCTCGACTGGCCTCCTTGTCCGCCTCCGATCCGGGCGGTTTCCAGTCCCGAAGGAGCAGCATCTCCGTTACCTACCAATTTCTTTATCGCTCTGCTGGAGTAATGGGTGTCCCAAGCTCTAACCTGCTAAATATCGCTTCAAGGCAGAGCCAACCGCATGCTAATCATGGAGCAAAGGCAGAG
Organism: Anhinga rufa; assembly: GCA_013400875.1. NCBI lineage: Eukaryota > Metazoa > Chordata > Aves > Suliformes > Anhingidae > Anhinga > Anhinga rufa. Next base: position 134,919 of record VZTV01117629.1, on the reverse strand, counting down.
CCTCGGCTGCCAGACCGTGGCGGGCGGCGGGGCCGGCTCTGCGCTTTCCCAGGCACCTTCTCCGATCGCTGTGCACGGTTTGCGCGGCAGCGGGACCTCCGCTAAGCCCACCGCGGGTGGCACGCCGGGCTTGCGGAGGCGAAGCGCGTGGAGCGGCGGAACGAGCCCAGGGGCTTGGCACTGGGTTTCCTGCCACAGACTGGGACCCTGGGACAGGAGGGCACGGAGCCCGCCCTCCCAGCGGGGTCCGGCCGCGGAGAGCAGCGCTGCAAGGGTTAGGAGCTGCCCTGCTCTGTGCTCTGGTCCGGGCTGCGCGCGGGATTTTCCCAGAAGCGCTGCCCGCCTTGGGGCCCTGCAGGGATGCCTCTGGCAGGGGGCAGCGGCGGAGCCCCCCACCCCTGCCCCTCGTTCCCTTGCTGGCGGCTGCAGCTAATCCTCCTTCGCACCACCCCTCCTAACCTGTCGGGCTGCAACTCGCCTCCTGCCGAGCACCCACAACGCGCAGATCGGAGGTAACTTTACTCCAGAGAGGCAATTAGAGCAAATCTAGGCCTGGTAATTACAGCGCGATAAGATCCCGGCTGCTGATACCTCTGGGCAGATAAGGCATCAGGCAGCAATCTCTGAGCGGCGGCACTCGTTATCACCGCTTCGCCCCCGTCCCGCAAAGCCTTCGGGAAGCTCGGCGTGGGGCGCGTGCTGGTGCCGCAGCGCCGGGAGCGGGGAAGGGGCTGCGGCTGCAGGGGCAGAGTGCGGCCGTTGCCCCCGCCGCTCCGGCCTCCGCGCGGAGGTGGACATCTCCTCCCTGGCTGGCAGAGCCCGCTCGCCGCCCTGCGCTGGCGCTGGGCAAACCTCAGCAGGCGAGCGCTCATCTGCCGGGGGGTTTGTACCGCGCCTGGCGGGAACCCGAGGCTGCCGCGGGGGCACGGGGGGCTCTGCAAGCACAGGGAGGGGGAGGCACCTTGGTGTTGCCTTTATCGTCGCCGTGGGGTAAGGTGCGACGGCTCTGGCTGACGTCTTCGGTTTACGTTTCCGGGGGATAAGAGGTGGAGGGTCCAGAGCAGGCTTGACTGTGACAGGGGAAAAAGAGGTTTTGTGTAGGGGAAAGCGCCTGGTCAGGACTGCGGGCTGCTTAAAGCCTCCCTGCGGCGCTGGAGCAACTTGCCTGCACCCAAGGGGAAACTGGGCTAGGCATCGCGCGCTTCGGAGGCGTTCACGTCTTCGGAGCTGATGCACTTTCAAGAATGGTAGTAGATCTCCCCGTCTGGGAATCTCGGGGTAATTCACAAACTGTCCCAAATCTCTCCTCTTATTCCAGCCCCCAGCAATAAGGTGAGGTAGTTGTTGCTATGTTATGAAACCCGAGGCTCGTGCGTCTCGCTGGCAATGTGAGAGGGGGCTGGAGCTCTTCTAGTTTCTGTTGGTGTACATCGGGGTTAATTCAGAAGAAGCCGTCTGGTTTTTCTGATTAAAACCAGAAAATGCTCCCAAGGAATTAGCGTTCTGCACTAGATTCCCCCAAAAGGGGCGTGAGCCCGGCGAGTGCAGCATAGCCAGCTGGGGCCTGCGTGGTACCCAGCGCCCCGGCCCTGCCGGCACTCCCCTCCCTGGAGGAAGGAGCAGCGCTGCCAGGGCGGTCCCGACGCTCTGCGCCTTCCTACGGGACACAGGCACGGCCCTTTCGCTCCCTTTTCCCCCTCCGCGTTTCAGCGAAAGACGCGTTTGCTCTTTTTGCTTAAATAACTACCCAGCGTTTGCTTTAGAGGTGTTGAAGCGCCCGGGCAACTTTCCTCTGCGTGGCCGGGGAGCAAACAGTCCAGCAAACACAAGCTCCCGGCGACAAGCAGTGTTTGCGGAGGAAATCCGGAGGCGTTTCGGTGTGTTCAGAGCTGTTGCCTCATTGTGAGGGAACGCTGCGGCTGCTTGTTCTGGCTCACGGTACCGCTCACGCAGGAGAGCTGCTGCCGCTCACCGGGGGTAGCTGGAGGAGGGGCGCAGACAGCCAGGCGAGCTGGTGCCGCGGCGCGCACGCCGCCGCTTTTGGCACGGGGCGAGCTGTCTCCGAGGCGAACCGCAACAGGTTGAGTGGGAGGGTCTGTCGGGAAGGAAGGAGCTCTTCCCGTAGCGAGCACGCCGCATGGGCTGAACCGTGCCGCCTCGCGAGGCGCCGCGGCCCAGACCCAAGTCTCTGGAGAGCGTCCCCTCCTTTGGCGCGCGCGTTCCTTGCGCCGCTGAGTCATCAAGCGGCCGAGTTAATTAGAAAAGAGAGGCTTTCCGCCGCTCGCCCGGCTCCCGTGGCTTTCCCGGGCCGGAACAAGGCCGGGATCGCTGTGCCCTCCTCGCTCTCGGCGATGAACCGGCCGAGCCAGGGGTTGCTCCCATTATCCGGGCAGCGATCCTCCTCTCGTCAGCGCTCGGCGAACACGCCAACAGCAGCAGCGAGCGGAGCGGGAGGGCAGCGCGCCGGAGGCAGCGCTCTGGGGCTGTCAATTCAGCCTCTCTCGCAGGCGCTAACCGCGCTTTCCAATTCTAATAAAGCACGAAGGGAGCTCAGGCAGAAAGGCAACAAGCCGTGCTGCCGGGGAGCAGCCCCCGCTGCAAGCCTCGGTCTGCGGAGCACCGAAAACACGGCAGGTTGCAAATTCCCCTTCTCTAGCGCTCGTTCGTGGCGGCCATCTCCCCAGCCCCCCCGACTGTTGGCCTCTCCACAAACTGCTGCCGGGCTCCTTCTCGGCAGATGACACTCGATTCTTTTCCCTCTGGACCCGGCTGAAATCGTTGTTTGCTGACAGCTCGGCCTCCCGCAGACAGCCGCGCGTCGCGCAGGCGTGTGCAGAAGTAGATGTGCTAACTCCCTGCGCCTCCCCCCGGGCTGGGGGGCCGGGGGTACCCCGAGGGCTGCGGGCGCCAACGCGGGGAGGAGGCTGGGCAGCTCTTGCCTTCGCTGCTCGCTCCTCTTCCCTGCCCGCCTTCGGCGTGTGGGCAGCAGCCTTCCCCACCTCCCCGCTTCCCGATGATATAATACCCTTCACTGCGCCTATCTCTGTAATAAGGCGGGGGTGCGGCGAGCGAGCGGCAGTGACCGATGCGAGGGGCTGATTGTCTGTATGGAGATGCTGAAAGGGGTCGCGACTCTCTAAGTGCTCGTCAGGATGAGGGATGACAGCCCCAGACAACGAGACACTTCCCTTCCCTCCTCTCCCGCTGCTAATGAGTGCTCAGGCGGCCGGGGCCGCCGGTGGTTTTAGTTTATTTTCCCTCTGTTATTTCTCTCCCTATTTATTTGTTTAATTAATTTATTTATCTTAGGCTTCTCCCTCCTTTTCCCCCCCTTCCGTCCTTTCCCTGCCTCCCCTCTGGCTCCTGCAGCTCTTTGTGTTGGATCCCAAGCAGTTAGCGCTCTGATAATTTGATTAGGGGCTTGGATGAAACCCGAAAGCTGAGCCTCTGCCGGATCTAGGTCTGCAAGAGCCCCCAGGCCCCCCGGCCGCCCTCTCCCGAGGCTGCGTTGCGGTGGGCAGGGGGACGCGGGAGCCCCCCGGGGCCCTGGCGGCGTTGCCCTGGTCCCGGGGGGGCGGGCAGCCGCCAACAGAAAATATCGTTTGCTCTCGGAGGAGGGGCTGGGATGCAAGTGGAAGTGCGTTTCTCAGGAAAAGCCCCTCCCCAGCTGTTTTCGGCCCGAGCAATCCGCGGGATCAGCCGGAGGGTAGGGGCTAGCGATCTCTCTGCCAGATTGCAGCCGAGAGCAGTGGAGATGTTCTAGACTTCCAGCCGCAGAGCGGAGAGGGGGGAAAGCGCTGGCCCGTGGCCCCAGCAGCACGTGCCGCCGGCTCCGCGGCTGGTCCCCGGGCACACACCTCGGGTGAGGCGGAGGAGGATGCCTGGGGGCCAGCGCAGCGCCACCGAAGCCTCTGGGGCAGGCGCGGCGGCGGCGGTGACCTCTCCAAACCTGGGCTGTTGCTCCTCCCGAAAGCTTTGCTTTCCCGCCTCTGTCCGACGCCTTTCCGAATGAACGAGATTTACCTGCCCTGACGGTCGTCTCCTGGGGACGTTGCCTTGAAAGAAGACCCCCGGCCTCAGCGGCGTCTTTCCCCGGCGTGCGGTGACGGGGAACTTTTAAACTGTGTAAAAAAAAAATAAAAATAAAGAAACCCAACAAGGCAGGAACCTAAATTCTGAGACGCAATGTAAGAGTCAGATTTGGTGGTTCTCAGAGTGACACTGAGGGTTTTTGTGGGGAAGGGGAAGGGTGGTCAGAGATGGGTTCTCTTGTTGGCCTTTGTGTCTCACTGATTTTCATCTTCCACATCCTGCTCACCAGGGCACCCCCGACAGCGCCGGCCCGCGTGCCCGCACGGGCTCCGTCTCCGCGGCCGTAAGGCACGGCGGGCTCCTTGCCTTCCCCGCTCTATTTGAGAAATGGCGTTGGTCTGTCACGTCCCTGCCTTGTTTCATCTTTCCGTTTTGCTTTCCCCCTCCTCTTTATTGCCGAAGAATAGGGCTCGTCCTGCTTTCATTCGTCGCGCGATCTCGCATGGTAAGAGCTCGGCATCAGCGGGAGGCTGAAGAGAGGATGAGGTGGGTACGGGAGGGACGCCGCGGCACCCCCGTCGACAGCCCCCGCGTAAAAGGCGGCCCCAGCAGAGTCAATAGCGAGGAGGCTGCGTCAGCCCCCTCTTTATTTCCTATGAAGCGGGTGCATGCTCGGGGAAGCGCGCGTACTGCCTTCCCCCCGCTTTAGCGCGCAAAGGCTTCGTCGTGTGAGCAGAGGCTAATGAATGACGCGCTGAATTGACAGTTTGGGGGGGTTTTCCTACTGTAAAGCAAGCAGAAAATATGCCAGGCTCCTTCTTGCCCCCTCTCTCTGTTTTTTAAAAGGCTCAGTTAGATGCAGGGACTCCAGTGTGAATAAACTCAGATTTACGTCCCCGTCGGTCGGATCCTTAAACTTCCTGAGTACTTAAAGCGTACGCATTTTAGCTTGAAAAATTACCAGGTTTGTCTAAAGGAAAATCTCTGACATAAACCAGGAAACTCATTTGAAGGGAGAAATTCTCCAACGAAGCGAACCTAGGCAGTCATAAAAAAGTTAAACCAGGCATAAAGGGAAATGTCAGATGCGTGGGAGAGCCAGATGTCTCTCGGGTTTTTTCTTTTTTCTTTTTTTTCCCCCCATATTTTTATAACCTAGATCAGATTATAGGAGAATATATGAATGTATCGAGGAGGGAGGGGTATGCGGCGAGACGAGGAGAATTTCGCTTCCAGCCTTTAACTTGATGTAATGCGGTGCCTTCTACAAAGAAAAACATTTTTTTAGTCCTAAATAAAGCACTTTAGAGTGACACGTTTATTGCTGGCAAAGAATTACTCAAATAAGAGACATTGTCAGCTATTTATTTTAAAAGCTTTCTTTTTTTTTGCTGTTTGGGAAAAAAGAAAGATCAAACCCCCTTTTCATTCTTCTCCATATTCCCTTAAAAGCTTTAAAACCGAGCGGGTTTTCTGCTCGCTCCGAGCTCCCTCTCTGGTGTTTGCAGGGCTCTGGGGGCCCCGCGGGGACCCCGGGACGCGGCGGGTGGCGGGGAACGGCGCGGGGGCCGCAGCCCGGGGGAACCCCGCGGTCTCGCGAGGGGTCTGCCGGGGGCGCCCGCCCGGGCCGGGCTCTTGCCGGACCGCCGAGGTCCAGGCGGGCCTTTCCCAGGCTTCCCGCGGGGCGCGCGGCTCCAGGGCAGGCTGAAACGCGGGGCGCTGAGCTCCTGACCGCCCCGCATAGCTCAAACCCGGCCTGTTTCCACCCGAGCTGGCATCCCCAGCGGGCCCTTCCCCGGCGCTGCCGAGGCCGGCAGTGCCTCCACGAGCAGCTTCCAGGAGAGCAAGAGAAATGGAGAGCCCGAGGCTTTCCCGGGCGGGAACGCAGCAACCTGTAAATAACGCGGCGCTCGAGTTGAGCAAAGCGCTGCGTGCTGTGCCGTTCCCCGGGACTTTGCGATATTAAATGCACGCTCGCTCGTGTGTCTATTTATCCAAAGCAGTGTGAGTCCCCAGAGCCTGTTGCTAAAACGTGCCACGCTAATTTGTTTTCCAGAGGAACGGGAGGAAAGGCGGCAAAGGGAAGAGGGGGCGATGCTGCGCCGGGCAGAGCCTCTCCCGAGGCGCAGGGCAGGGGCGCAACGGGTGGGACGGGGCCGTCTGGGTCCCTGCTGACCGTCGAGCGCCCGCGCCCACGATGAGAGGTTTCGGGCTGTGGAGAGGCTTTGCAAGACGGGGGAACCCGCTGGCGCCAGGCAGCTCGCGGGGGCATGGCCGCGCCGCCCGGGCAGGGGGAAGGCGCTCGGGCCGGCAGCACGTCCGACGTCGGAGCAAGCGGCCAACGCAACCCGAAGCGTTTGGAAAGCCACGATCGTTCCTACAAGGTCGGGCGATGGGAAACACCTCTGTGCGCCGCTCAGACGCCGAGCCCTGTCTTTAACCGAGGCCTTTTCATGTCAGTTCCTACAGCCGAAAGAGCGGAGCGTTAGCGTGCCTGTCGAGGCTTCCCGGTTAACCTCTCCTGTGAGCGCGGCTTAAGCACCTTCCTCGGCCTGTGGCGCGTCTCTCCTCATTCTCTGGCAAAAAATAGAAGAGAAGGAAAATAGGTCTTTCCACGCCAGGCTGCAGAGAGCCTCTCTGGGTGCCTGTGGGACGGTTTTACCACGTGCCAAATGCGTTCAGCCCCGCGGAAATGCATCCCTGTAGCCCTTTCGTTCGTCTGCGTGGCGTTACAGTGGGCGTTTCTTTAGCTTTCCACCACAGCTACTTTCTTTCCCCCCTAGACGTTCCATTTCTCTCCCTTTCCCCCTTTTCTGTTCCTTTTACTCTGAAACGGGATCGTTTGCAGTTTATGGGAAGGATGAGGAACAAAAGGTGTTGACAACCCAAGCATCCAACGTTATGCGTCAGGCTCAAAAAAATGAGGTGAAAAGAAAATCTGGCTCCTCTTCCTTCGCATTCTGATTTCCGAATCCACAGAGCTCATTAGTTTCCCGTGTCGGGGGCTCTTTCGGTGTCTGTAGGAACTGGCAGCCTACTTTTCAGAAGAGCTGCAGTCGGTTCACTCCAGCGGCTGGGGTTGACGAGAAACCGCAACGTGAAAGTCTGCGGTAACTGGTCGGCGTTAAGCCCATCTTCTCTTTGTTGGATGAAGCTTTACATTCAGGCCCAAGGCTTTTTGCACGGCTCCTTTAGAAAGACGGTCAGTTATTCTCTGGAAGAAAACGAATGGGGTTTTTAAGGTGGGTTACTTCTACTCGGAGCGGGTGGCTCGGCACTAGTTGGGCAGCGACTGTCTGCCAGGACGGCACGGGACGGAGCGCTTACTCCCAGCAAAGCAGGCGCTCCCGGGCAGCCTGCAGCTGCAGCTCCCGGCTTGCAGCTTCCTTGGCCGCGGAAGCGAGTTGCCGCCCTTCCTGCCGAACGTGGGGCTCGGCAGCTCCGTCTCCGAAGAGCGACTTTTAGCGGCTGAAGCCCCGAGCCAGCTCCTGGCACGGAGCCGGCCTGGAGGCAGGGACCGAAGGGGGGTGCCGGTGCGGAGCGGCTGGGTTCGGGACAACCTGCCAGCGTCTGACCAAGGCTCAGACCAATTACTGCTGGCATGAGCCCAAGCCATCCATCTCGGCAAATTTCCCTCCAGGGGCCGCCCCATTAGTAGCAAATAACTAATTGTGGCTGTCGGCTTTAATAAAAAAACAGTAGTTGAAAGATATTTCCCCCCCCCC